>CAUYUJ010001657.1:0-57500 GCA_963575745.1 Prorocentrum cordatum
CCTCCCCCTCCTGCTCCTCCTCCTCCTCCTCCTCCTCCTCCTCCCCCTCCCCCTCCTCCTCCTCCTCAGCCATTGCCCGACTCGAGATTTTTCCAGGTGCCACGAGATTTCTCGTGTCGCAGGGAGCGGCAAACTTGGCAGTGGCACTTCCGCCCCGATCACCCAGATGCCCCCCAAGTCTGGCGATGTGTGGACCTGCTCAGTGTGCAACACGGACGATTGTTGGGGAAGGACGAAAGTATGCTACTGGTGCAAGAAGCCTCGGCAGGCGCCCAAGAGAGACGGGCAGGGCGACGGACCGAAGGACACACACCAGGACGCCGATGGCGACGCCTCCAACGAGACCACGTCGGGCATCGCGAAGAAGCTGGAGATCTACAGGGCCCGCCTCAAGGATCTCGAACAGCTCGCGCAGGAGCCAGGCATGGAGTTCGCATCGGATGCCACGTCGAAGTTGCAGGAACAGATCGACGGGCTGCTGGCACAAAAGGAAGCAACGCTACCAGCATGCTACGCGGAAGTGGCAGTGCGCCGCCGTCTCCGTGGAGCAGAGAAATCACATTCGAAGGCTGATGCCCATGTGGCAAAGCTCAAGCAGCAGCTCGAGGACATCCAGACTCAGCTGCGCACCGCAGAGAACAAGGCCGAGCAGGCTAATAAGAAGGTCGAGTCCCTCCGTGCCAAGGAGAAGGCGCTCGCCAGGCCCCCCGCGTCCAAGGGCTGGGAATCGGTCTGCGCGCACCTGGAGCTCGCCAAGACGTCCCTGGGGGCCGACGGCGAGGAGCAGGATGCGGAGGTCATCGAGCAGTTGGAAGCGGCCCTTGCACTTGCGGCGAAGAAGAAGGCGAGCGCTGCGGAGAAGATGGCCGTGCCGATGGACGAAGACGGGGACAGCCTCAGCGGCGACGGACCACGCCACAAGAGGCGCGCTTGCATCGGCCCCGAGGAGCAGAGCGAGGACGTCCTCAAGCTCAAGGCCAAAGCAAGCCCCCAGGAGATCACGACAGCCCTCAAGCAGGCCGGTGTCAAGGATGAGGAGATCCAGAAGCATGGGCCGATGTTGCATGCGATTATTGCTGACATGGCTGATGGTTTTCACTTTGCAATGCGGAAGTCGAGCCTGTCGCGTTCCTAGTGACTCACCAGAGCAGTGTGCAAGTACCAGGGCAGTGAAGCAGGCGTTCATCACATGTAGTGCGAACACCGCGAACCAGTTCGAGAAGGTTTTGCTCCAGCTGCGCTACCAGGTCGAGGCTCCAGTCGTCTTAGGCCAGGAGTTACAGTTGGCGCCAAAGCAAGTAGAGTTGCTGTCGGCCAGGCTCATCAAATATGGCTGGAAGGCGGCAGTGGTGCCTAGTGCGCCTACTAAGCAAGGCATGAGGGCGGGGGTCATGATCGCGGTGCCAAGCCGCATGGGGATTACCTACCTGCCCGAGCTGATGAAGTGGGACGCCTCGCCCAAGGAGTCACCAGGGAGACTCTGTGTGGGCTACGTCAAGACATGCCGCAAGCACGGCATCGCGGTGGGCTCTGTGTACCTCTGGGTGGCAGAAGGGCCCACGAACCGCAATCTCACAATACTCAGCCGCTTCGGGGCGCTCATGGCCGTGTCAGGCCAACCGTGGGTGCTCGGCGGCGACTTCAACATGGAGCCTCACGAGCTGATGAGCACGGGTATCATCACCAAGTTGAAAGGGCAACTGGTCTACGACATGAGTGAAGGCACGTGCAGGGGAATTACGGGCAACTACTCGGTCAGGGACTACTTTATCGTTTCGGAGAGTCTGCTGGAGAATGGGCTTCGAGCGGAAGTCATGACGGCGTTTGCGGCCAAGCCCCGCAGGCCCATCAGGATGAAGATAGGACGCCGATCGCCTGTGCCACAGGCCCTCCAGCGCATACAGAAGGTACCGTGGCCTTTGACTGTGCCGACAGGGTGCCCTGCACCACCAGTGCAGTGGCCGCGTACTCTCCGTAGGGAGCGTGTCGACCACGAGACTTTGAACGCCTTCTGGCACGATCTCATGCACGCCTACGAGATGCACTGGAACAGATATCACTGCTTTGACGGCGACGAGCTGCTGGCCCACAGTGGGCATGGCGAAAAGGCTGTCTACAAGATGCGAGAGCTAGCGCCCCCGACGGTCAGGGACAAGGGAGCCCCGACGGCGCGAACTATGGCAACATAATGGGTGGCGAATATCCTGCGGGACCTGGCCCACAGCCTCAGCAACTCGCGCGAGGCAGGCGGCCAGGAGGCGAGCCGCATCAAGTCCATCAAGGAGGCGATGAGCCAGCAGTGGGCCCTCGCACAACTCCACCAGCATGGAGAGGAGCTGAAGACCCCGTGGCCCCACGTCCTCGAGACCACCCTGGAATGCATGAAGGAGCAGCAGGAGCTGGTCGAGAGCCTGGAGTACCTCAAGTACTGGCAGCAGGCCGCGGCGAGCGATGCCGAAGAGGCGAGACAGAACGAGGTCAAGGAGGCCACCAAGGCCTGGCGGGCATGGGTTCGCAACCATAGCGAGAAGTCCGCGGGGGCCCTGCACAAGTGGACCAAGCCGAAGGTCCCGTGGGAGCCATTGGTACCACAGAATACGAGGGAGGCAAAACCCAGTCTCGGTGAGCCCCCACGGACTGCCACTGCGGATGAGACGCCCCAGCACGTCGCCATGATGGATCCGCAGACAGCCGCCAACACAGCGTTGCAGGAGTGGGAGAGCATGTGGCGTTACCAGGTGGACTGGGCTGCGCCATGGTTTGAGTCGCCTGCGGTAGACGAGCCCATGCTACCGCCCATCCTCGGCCACCACGTGCTGCACGCCTGCAAAGCTTTCTCCCCCAAGACGGGCCTGGGCGAGTCCAACGCCCACCCCGGGCTATGGGCCCAAGGGCCAGCTGTCGGCCTCGCAGGCCTGGCGAGTATCCTGAACTGCATAGAGCGCGGATCCGACTGGCCCGTCTCGCAGCAGTGCATCATTTTTTGGCTACAGCCCAAGCCTAAGGGCGGCGTGCGGAATTTGGGGCTTCTACCAGAGCTCGTACGAGTATGGGAGAAGATCAGGCGCCCCGAGATCCAGAAATGGCAAAGCCGAAACCCAAGAGCATATGATTGGGCTGTGAAGGGCAGGTCTGCTGAACGAGCGGCCTGGATGCAAGGCCTCCTAGCTGAAGGGTCGTTGGCGCAGGGCGAAGCCATCGCCACCACGTACTACGACTTGAGGAAGTGCTACGAGACCGTGCTGCATTCTCTCATTTGGAGCGGTGGCCTGCGCTGGGGATCCCCAAGGCCCTTGCTGCGTGTCATATTGAGAGTATTTTCTTTGATGAGGAGAGTGGTGCTGAATGGGTGTTACACCGAGGGCAGCTCCTGGGCGCAAGGGGTCGTGGCAGGATCCGTGTTTGGCCCATTGTGTTTGTCCCTCGTGCTCATCGGCGCTATCGACGACCTCTACATAGCGAACCCGAGGGCCGACATGTGCCTCTACTTCGACGACCCCGCGGCGTCGACCAGGGGCGACGTGACCGCCGTGGCAGCGCTCCACATGAAGCTGACGGACGAGATCGTCTTCGCCCTCGAGCAGGTGCTCAAGCTGCAGGTCTCGAGAGGCAGAGACGGCAATGCCGTAGTCGCAGTCTCGCATGGCAAGGTGGAGCGGAAGCTGGACAACCAGAGCAAGCAGATGGGCATTCAGGTGGTGCGTGAAGCTGTGAACTTGGGCGTGACCCAATCAGCTGCGCGGCGACGACGTGTCGGAGCCCAGTCCAAGAGGACCATCAAGGCCAAGGCCAGGAGCTGGAAGATCCAGCGGGTCAAGGCCGCAGGAGGTGCAGCGCAGAAGGTGGTCAGGCTCGGGATCGCGCCGTCGGAGCTCTACGGCGCGCGCGTGCAGGGCGCCACGGACGCGCTGATCACCACGCTCAGGCAGACTGCGGCAGCGGCCTTCCCTGGATGCAAAGAGGGAAGGTCTGCCGCGCTGGTGCCGCTGGCGGAGGACGCGGACCCTGCCGTGGTCGCCGACGCGGGGCCCGTCGTGGAGTGGGCCAGGGCGTGGCAGGAGGCGACGGACATGGCCACGCGGGACCTCCTGGTGGCGAGCTGGCGCACGTGGGTCATGCGACTCCACGGGCATCCGAGGCCGTGGGGCCTAGTGAGAGGACCAGCAGGCGCTTTCATCGCGACTGTAATGCGCCTCGGTTGGAGCACCCAGAGTCCAGCAACAGTCACGTGCGGGACAGAGGTGCATGATTTGGCCCAGATCGATTTGTACTACCTCCACTCCCTCGTGCGCCAGGCCACACATTCTGGGCTTCAGAGCGGCTGGCTTGCGCGTTGGGGTCCCGAGGTGAATGTCTCTAAGAGCGTCTTTCTGGAGCCGATTAGGATGTTGCTCCGCAGGCCCCTGTCTGAAAAGTGGACTGCTGAGCACCGCGCGCGGGCCCGAACCTTGTTCGCGGGAGGCACGTGGCCCCAACAGAGAATATTGAAGGCTGGTCGTGCGACGACCGACCAGTGCCAGGCATGCATGAGTGCTGTTGGAACGGACTTGCACCGCGCGTATGTATGCAGCGCGCGAGATGCGATGCGCAGGCGTGTAGGTGGCAGGCACGTGCAGCACAGAGGAGCTAACCCGTTCCCAGGCTTCGAGTCACTCTGGGCCAGAGGTATCTCCGAAGACCCAGTTGAGCTCCTGGATGTTCTGCCAGTCTCGTTCGAGGTCCAGCATGAAGGCGAACATCCAGGAGCCATCGCAGGAGAGGTTTTCACAGATGGATCTCTCTTGTACGGTGAATTTATTCCTCTTCGGCGTGCGGGGTGGAGCTTCGCCACCCTCGATGCCTCGGGGGAGAGCCTTGCTTTTTCAGCGTTCGGCCCCCTCCCCCTGCCACAAAATCGGCAAGGGATATACCCGTCCGAACTGTACGCCATCCTTCAGGTGCTGAGATGCGCGATGCCGCCCCTCAAATTCTATTGTGACTGTCAGGCTGTAGTAGACGGAACTTCCAGAGGGGAGGAGTGGTGCACGTCACCTGCCAGGGCTCACAGTGATCTCTGGCGAGAGTTTTGGTTTCTGGTGAACGATCTTGGAGGGCTGGGCCCCAGGACCATCCAGATATTAAAAATAAAGGCCCACGCCACTCGAGCCCAGCGGCGAGAGATAGGCGAGAGACTGTTCAGAGGCAACCGCTTCGCGGATGAATGCGCGAAGAAGGGGGCTAAGTTGTGTGCGCGCCCTTTCTGGCAGCGGCAGGCATATCAGCAAAAGTATAGCATGGTAGCAGATGCCTTCGAATTTGCTGTTAGGCTCGGCGCAATGTCGTCCGACGTCGTCGATACGATCACCGATGTCGAACCGAGTAGCATCAGAGGACCAGCCCCGAGCCAGGCCGCCGAGTCGAATCCTGCTCCTCCTCTGATGCCTCCCCCTTCCCCGTCTGTGGGCCCCAAGGACCAGGAAGATCCCAGGATCCCCAACCAGACTCAGAGCGGGCCGTCGGGCGCAGAATCTGTCGAATTCGAAGCCCGACAAGCACGCACTCGCAAGGCACAGGGGCTAGGACACCACCTTGTGTTTCGCCCCAATTTTGTTTTCTGCAGGCGATGCGTTTCCTACGCTCAGTGTAAGTGGACGAACCTAGTGAAGGAGGGCTGCAAGCCCGCCCGAGCTCGGACGGCCAAGGGTCGACTGACGCGTTTGTGGGTTGTGGGAGGGCCGCCATCCATCCACAGGGAAGCCCTTGTAAGTAATAACTTACACGGCGAAGGCGGTTTGCGTGGTGCTCTCCATCTGCGTGAGTCCTAACTAGCACAATCCTAGCACAATCCTCCTCCTCCTCCCCCTCCTCCTCCTCCTCCTCCTCCTCCTCCTCCTCCTCCCCCACCCCCTTGACGGCCAGGCGACGCGCCGGCGCACGCCCCACTTGTGCGGGCCAGGCCCCCGAAGAGGGTGGCCCGCTGTGGCCCTCTCCCCCCCCGCGGGCTCCCCACTTGGCGGCGCGCAGAGGGGAGGCAGGGGGGAGAGGGGGACGGCCGTTGTGACGGCGGCGGCGGCGACGCCTTCCGCCCACCCGAATCCCCAGGGACTCACCACGCGGCGTAGTCACCACGCCATTCGGGCCTGGGGTTTTTGGCGGCGCGCGCCGGGGTGCAGAGGGAGGCCGCTTCTCAGAAGGCGCCAGCCCTGCATCTACGGACAAGGCCCGCGCCTTCTGAGAAGCGGGGGACTTCTGGAAGAAGCCTTCCCCCCTCCCCCTACGCCCCTCTGCGCGTGGCCGATTGTGGCCCCTCTGCGCACATGAACGAGCCCACCTTGGGGAGAGAATCGGGGAGGACCTCGTGTGCAGCCGGCGCGACCACAAGGAACGCCAGATCAGGAGCGAGGGGGCCTCCATTGTTGAATGTGCTGCAAGCTTTTAAAACGAACGTGTGCGGCGCTGGGGGGAGAACCACAGTGTGAAAAGGACCCGCCCTCCATCGGTGAAACGGCTGCAAGAACACCCGCCCTCCATCTTTGAAGCTGTTGCGTTTCTTCCACCGAATGTGCGCGAAAACGAGAAACACATTCAAACAAAACCCGCGCCGCCATTGTGCCAGAATTCTGACGATCTGGATTTGTGCTGGAGCACCATTCGTGGGACTTCAGCACCGCGAATCAACGTAACTGTTGCGCCATGAGAGTCTTGCACTGCGCGACAACAACCGTTTTCGAAACTTCACCCGTGGGAGCCATTGGCGTTGCAATCTCTTCTGACGCATGGGCGCGTTGCTAAGACGAACGCCACCTTTTGAAAACCATCCGCCATCCATCCGTAACACTACAGCCAAAGCCGAACTTCAGAACAAACGTCGGGAGGACGTCTTATGCGAAAAGCCCTGCCCGCCTATCCGAAACGCCCGAGGGCGCGACAGGGATGATAAATGTCTAAGGACAATCGGTCGAGGAGGAGGAGGGGGAGGGGGAGGAGGAGGAGGAGGTGGAGGAGGGGGAGGAGGAGGACGACGAGGAGGACGAGGGAGGAGGGAGGAGGAAGGAGAGAGGAGAGAGGAGAAAGGAGAGAGGCAAGGGGCGCGAGGCGAGAAGGGAGAGGAGAAAGGAGACAGGATAGAGGAAAGAGGCGAGCGGACAGAGGAGAAAGGAGATATGAGAGGGGAGAGGGGCAAGGTAGGTGCGCTCGCGTCATACCTGGCGTCCTACCCCTCCCTCCCATCCCTTGCCATGGCGTAGATATCCTCTGTATTCGCGCAGTCGGATGTCGAGCAGGACAATGATAGCGAGAGGGTACGCGATGCATGGTAGATCAAGGCATGGCATGGCGTAGAAGAGCCAGGGAAAGCGTAGAATGGTGCAGCACGGCGCGGCATTGCGCAGTGAAGCGTTGCATCACAAAACGTTGCAGCGCAAAGCAAGGCATCGCACAGCGGCGCAAAACATAACACCGCGCAACACGTCATGGCATGGCGCCGCCAGGTTCCTTGGAGGGTAAGTGGATCGTCTTCGAGAGGTCTGGGCGGGTCTGGTGTCGTGGTTCCATGTCTAGCTCCTCGGGCTCCCCGAAAACCTCCACACAAGGCGGGGCTGATGGAGAGCACTCGCTGGCTCTGCTTTCAACATCGCCTTCTCAGAGCAGAAACGGGGTTACCGCTTGATACTTCCTGAACGCGACGACGCCCCAACGTGGGGGAGGGGCTGCCTCCAAAATCAACGAATCGACACCGAATATGTAATCACTTCCGATGGTTTTTCCGGGGGCCGTTTTCTAACTTTGGGGCCATCTGGAAGGACCGAAAACGCCCGCGCTGCAGCGGGAACGTGATTTGGAACAACCAGACTCGCAGAACCGGGGCCAACGCTTCAGCGGGAACAACTTTTTGAAACAAAACCCAAAACGAAAACCCATTTCCCGGGAATGCTGTAAAAAACAATGCGCGGAGGGGGGCTGGACATCTTCCGGACGTCATCAGGGGAGAGAGGAGAGTAGCATTCACATCGTGTAATTGTGGACGGGGGGGGAGGAGGAGGAGGAAGAGAAGGAGGAGGAGGACCAGGAGCAGGAGGAGGAAGACGAAAAGGAGGAGGCGCGGCGGCGGCGAATCGGTGTCGGGCCGAAGGTCGAACCAAATCGAACGACGCACACTGCCACGAGACAATTGGCAACGCGCGATCTACCGTGCGTGCCTCGTTCGAGGACGGTTGAAAGACGCCCCCCTTGGGTCGGGAGCCTAAACGAACGGCCCTCAATCCGTAAAACTCTTGCTTTTTCCAAAAACGAGTGTGCGCGGCGCGAAGGCGAGAACCACATTTTGAAAACGACCCGCCTCAATCCGTGAAGCTCTTGTATCCCACCAGCCCTCTGGGCGTAGGTGGTCTAGGGAGCTTTCTCCTCCAACATTATTCTTCCCCCTCGGGGAGGGGTTTACCCTTCCCACTTACCCCATCCCATGGACTTGGACGGAGAATTTCGCGATGTGGTTGGAGCGTCCAAGATAACCCAACACGGCTCCAAGAGCGCCTCAGAGAGCCCAAGGTAACATCAAAGATGGCTAACGTAGCCCAAGATGCCTCATACAGGCTCACACAATGTCTCAACCTGGCTTCCAAGATGCCCAATACAGCTCCGAGTGGCCACGGGACCTCCCCAGGGTATCCCCAAGAGACCAACATCCTTCAACAGCCTGAAGCAAATCCGAGTTTGTTGCTGTCTCGCCTTTTCGCTTCCGATGGCCATCCGAGGCCTCAGGATTGCTCCAACATGGCTCAATAAGGGGCCTAGGAGGCCTCCGAGACGGCTCCAAGAGCGCCCAAGAGCGCTCCAAGAGCACCCCAAGAACGTCCCAAGAGCGGTTGTTGGGGCTCCCGAAGGGGGTTGGGGGAATTTAAAGCTTCCCTCTTTTATGACCGATGTCTTGCAAGATGGCTCCAGGAGAGCACTCCTGAAGCTCACAAGAGCGCCCCTAAAGCTCCCACGAGCACCCCAAGCCCCAAGAGGCGCTCAAGGGGCCTCCAAGAGGCTTCCAAGAGATCCCCAAGAGGCCTCGATGTGATACCTGGGGCACTCAAAACGCTCAAAGACGGCCTTGGGCTCGCCAAGATGCCCCTCCCCAGATGCCTGAAGAGGTGCCCAAAAAACTTCCAAGAGGCATCCGAAGGGACGCCGAAAAAGGGATTCAAGATGCTTCTGGTTCGTCTGTTCGCGTGCTTCCTCCTACTCATCTGCTTGCTCCTCCTCCTCCTCCTCCTCCTCCTCCTCCTCCTCCTCCCTCGCCTCTCATCGTTTTGCCCACCCTCCTCCTCCTCTTCCGTCTCCTCCTTCTCCTCTTTCTCCTTCTCCTCCTCATCCGCAAACTAATCATCCTTTTGTCTCCTCCAGTACTCCTCCTCCATCACTCCTCGTCCTCGTCCTCGTCCTCGTCCTCCTCCTCCCTCGAACGATAACGACTGTCCCCGATTTTGCTCCTACGCTACCATGATCGTCCTAATTCGCCTGGGCGTAAGTTTTGGATGGGCTGGTAGGGATACTTTTTGATCGCAAGCGCACCGGGAGACGCCGGACGCCGTCCAAGAGTCGTAGCTAGCGGGCTAATTACGCGTTAAATTGCGCACCGGGAGGGGGAAGAGGGAGGCAACGAGGGGACAGCGGAGGGAGGAACAGACAGGAGGCGGGTCTCGCTGCCGCTCAAAGGCGGGCGCCGTCGACTGGGGCGGGAAGCTGCCAGCCGGGGTGCAACGCCAAAATGGCGGGGAATTCTGGTTAGGCGACACTGCGAGCGTGCCGGAGGTCAGTGATCACCGGCTCGTAGACGCACCACGAGGAGCACGCACCAGGACCAACGGTCGCCTCGTCGCACGGGTAGCGGGCGTATCCCACGCGCCGCCAAGGGTGGACCAACTCACGTGCAGGCGCTCAACGGACCAAAGTCCGGGTCGCCGGACACCGTCGAAGACTGATGTTGAGTTAGCGTTCCGCGAAGCGGGGGATGCGGGCGGGCGCTCGCACACCGGGCAGGGACCGATCCAATCGAGCGGAGGCCCCGGGGCGCGCCATGGAAGCGTCCAGCCGCGGGCAAGCTGGATCCCGATTGGGGACCGTCAGGGAGACAACCCGCACGGTGGGGGGCGACCAAGAGGTCAGCAGGCCCCAGGCCGGTGAGGGATGCCGCCGCAGGACAAGAGCCGCAGGGGGCGGAGAGGCCGAGGCGGAGGGGGCAGCAAAGGGCGGGCGGACGACCGAGAGTGACGGCCCGCGCCGGCCGTGCAGCAGAAGGTGGAGCCCAGGCGGCGCCTTCGTGCGGAGCATAGGCCGCTGGGCGGGGACGCCGTGGCGAAGTGGGCCACGGCAAGAAACGCCTCCGACGCGTCTGGGACCCCCGGAGCCGGGGGCGGGGCCAGAGCGTCGAGGGGGGGGGGCCCCGGGCGGCCCAAGGTGGGTGGGGGGCACGGAGGGTGGCCTGCCGCCTAGGAGAGAAGAGCCACAAGCTAAACCAGTGGCAGAGGGCGCACTGGGGCCCATGGCGCGGGCTGGTGGGGATACGCGGAGCAGCAAAAACTTGCGAAACGAATGTGCGCAGCGCATAGCCTTCCAGCAGTGAAACTGTTGCCACATTTGAGGTAGAGTTTTTTACATGGCAAACAAGTCTCAAAAGAAACGCTCGCCGCGCTCGGCCGACTGGCCTCGTGGTGCGACAAGGGGAAGTTCTACCGGAGGAAAAAGAATGGAGGATGCGGAGGATGAGGATAAGGAGAGAGGAGGGAGGGAGGGAGGGAGGAAGGGAGGGAGGGAGGGAGGGAAGGAGGGAGAGGAGGAGGGACGGGGGCAGGGAGGGAGGGAGGAGCAGGGGCAGGAACAGGAGCAGGAGGAGGAGAAGGACGAGGAGGCGGAGGCGGAGGAGGAGGAGGAGGAGTTCTGTGGTTTTTGGGTCCGAACGACAAAGGCGAGTCATGGACATGGATCTGGCCCAAAGCCGACGAGACCAGCGGCCAACCCGGAGAACTTGGCGGCATCGACCGCGTGCCGTGGTGGGCCGCCAGGGTGCGGAACGAGGCCTGCAGGAATCCGAACGAGATTCTGGCCGGAGAAGGAGGAGGAGGAGGAGGAGGAGGAGGAGGAGGAGGAGGAGGAGGAGCCCTTCGGGGAGGGCGAGCACGCGCCAGCGAACCAGCGTGGGTCCGAGATGCCCGTCGTGCCACGCAAACCGCGCAAGAGGTCGGGCGTCGGGCCGTGAGGCCCTCAGGGTTGCAAGCGGTGGGCGGAGTGCAACAGATTACCCGCGGCCGCCGCCCCCGGGCCAGCCCAATGCGCGCGCACAGTGGACGTCCACATCGTGTCCGCAGACTGGGCCGTCTGTGGGTCGTGGAGGGGGGCGGAGCCGTACCCAGTGGGGCGGGGGTTAACGCCTGGCGAGGGCTCCCGCGCGATGCGAGTTCCGACTCCCGAGCTGGGAGCACTGCCTGCAGAATCACTCCGGGTCGACTTCCCGCTGCTCGCGGGCGGCGCTCGAACGGAGGGCCCTGGCAGAAACGGAAAAAGACGATCCAATCTGGACTTCGGGTCGGCACGCGGTCTAGGGATCGACTCGGAGCCACTCCACCCAAACTCTTCGCGCCCGTCTGCGGATCAGGGCCGTCTCCTCGTCTGTACGGTCGGCCTCGGGAGAAGCTGTTTCACCAAATCTCAGACCGTCCCGCCTGAACAGCTTGACCCGTGAACAAAATCCGCACCTTCGTTACCGATCGCACGGGTAATATCAAACTCGGAAGAGATAGCCTCCTTACAAAAATGAGATGATGCAGACAACTTCAACTTCACTGCATCCCGAAGCAACTCAGGCGCTGGTTCAAAAACCAACGTTACACTACAAACCCAGAACTCGACGACGGATTCCTTTTGACCACACCTGGGTAAACGGAACATCATCGGTTGCGCAGAAGTCCCACCAGCCCTCTGGGCGTAGGTGGTCTAGAACAAATCCTCTTCCACCCCTCCCTGTTCCCCCTTGGAAAAGGGTTTACCCCTCCCCCTACCCCCTCCCCTGGACCTGGACGGGGGGGTCCCCGAGCGGTCGGACGGCTCTTTTGGCCCCAAGATGGCTTCAAGAACGCGTCAGAGCCCAAAATGAGCTCCAAGATGGCTCAAGATAGCGCAAGATCGCTCGAGATGGCTCCTAAGATGGTTCCAAGAGGCCCAAAGACGGCCCCAAGACGGCTCCAAGTGGCCAAAAAGCTCCCCAAGGAGGCCCCGAAGAGGCCAAAGTCGCCCCACAACCTTGAGAAAATCAATGTTTTTTGCTTTCTCCCCGTTTCGCTTCCGATGGCCACCCAAGGCCTCAAGATGGCTCCAAGATGGCCCAAGAGGCCCCACAAGAGGCCCAAGAGAGCCCCAAGACGGCCCCAATAGCGCCCCAAGAGGCGATGTTTGGAGCTCCTGAGGGGGGAAGCAAATTAGGGACCCCCCTTCGTTGATCGATCTCCTCCAATATGGCACCAAGAGCGCCCCTACAGCCCCCAAGGGCGCCCCAAGAGCGCCCCAAGAGGCGCCCAGACGGCCCCAAGAGGCGCCCAAGAGGCCTCCAAAAGGCTCCCGAAGAGACCCCCACGAAGCCTCAAGAGGATCTCCGAAATGCATTTCAGACGCTTCTGGCTCTTCGGTTCGCCGTCCTCTTCAATTTCTCATCCCCCTCTTCCTTCTCCTCCTTCTCCTCCCTCTGCTCCTTCTCCTCCTTCTCGTCCTCCTCGTCCTCTCCCTACTCCACATCCTCCTCGTCATTCTCCTCCTCCTCCTCCTCCTCCCCTTCCGACGAGGATTCCTTCTCCATCCTCCCCGTTTTGGGGTGCGTGACAGCTTCCCCCGCCCTTTGTTATTCTGCATGCTCCCCGACTTCCCTGATCGCCTCAACTCCCCCGGGCATCGTTTCTGGATGGGTTGGTGGGGATGCTTTTTGATTCGCGGCCCGCAAGGATAAGTCCAGAGGGCGGCATGACCGAGGCTGGGGCACAGCGACAGATAATTGGCGCGACGCCGCGCAGAGTGCACCTGCAGATCAATTAGAAGGAGGCGGCCACACTTGGGCAGCCAACGAGCACAGGTCAACCCACAGGTGGGGCCGAACCGTAGCCTTGCCGAAAGCACGCGGACCCGAGCAAAAACCGCCGAGCGTGTGCCAGCAGAAAAGGGCAACCGCGACTGAGCAGGTGAAGCCAGGCCGGGCCCGCAGGTGGAGCACCGACCGGCAGCCTGAAAGGGGGGGGGGCAGGGGGGCGCGAGAGAAGAAAGAGAGCGCAACCGTAGGGGAAGCGTGGCGGATCCACTCACTTGACACCCAGTGCGTGAGCGTCAGCGTAGGAGCTGGCCGCGCACAAGCCACCGATGGGGGTCAGGCCAGTGAGCATAGTTCACGAACTGGCAGGTGAAGCAAGAGGAAGGGCCTTCAGCCAGTGCCTCTGCATCACGGCCCGCGCTCCCGAGCAAAGCCTGGGTGGGGTTATTTCAGCCGACCGCGGGCGAGAGCGCCCACGGGGGTCGCGGGAACCATGGCGGCGTGGTGCCTCTGCTCCCAGGACGCCCAAACTGTGGCCAGAGCCACCGGCTAGCTGAGACGGAAAGGCGGTGCCTTCAGCCGGTCGACCCTGTCCGTCGCGGGCCGGCAAAGCGGCCGAAACCTCGGGCGAGCATATATCGGCCGACCGCACGGGCTACACACCCATGTGTATGGGGGTCAAAAGTGGTGATCGCTCCGGAGGGCGACGACGTGGAAGCCACTGCGCATTGCTGGACTTCAAAGGAAGGGGCACTTGGAGGGGCCGCGGCCAGCGTCCGACGCGCCCCGGCCCGCGCACGGCACGGGCAAAGTGACTGGGTGAAGCGTGCCGAGGAGCGGTGGGGAAACGCCTTCAGCGAGCCGACCCGGTGCTCCACGGGCCGACAACGCGGCCAAAACCGACGGCGGGGCTATTTCAGCCGACCATGCGGGCTAAAGGCCCACGAGGTACGTGGGTGTCTATCGCGGTGGTGGGGGGTGCACCTCGACCCCGGGAGGTAACGCCAGACTGACCCCGCGGCCCGCCGCTGCGGTGCAACACGCCCTGCCGCTGGCTGTGCCGACAGGTGTGGCCGCTTAGCGGGGGCCCAGCGGCCATGGGGCCAGCCGCGACTGGTCCTGCCGGCGTGCGGTGGGCACTGCGATGGCCGCCCCCCTCGGGCTCTGTGTTGTGGCGACGAGGAAAGGGGGCTAGCAGCCGATAGCCGCTGGACTTGAGTGTAGAAGCAGTGGCGACGAGGAAGGGGGGGGCAGCCGATAGCCGCTGGACAACGGATTGGATGTGGCGACAAGGAACGGGGAGATGTTGCCGATAGCCGCAGAACTTGAAAGCGACGCGAGAGGCGGGGGAGAGCGGCCGAAGCAGCAGAACGATAATCCGAAATGGGAACGCACCAGGGGGAGGACAAGCCACGCCTCTGGGGGGCCCCCACGGTATACGGGTGCGGCTAGCCTTCCATGAAGGGGGGTCACGCGTTGTCCAAGGGAGCCCAAGGCCGTGCGCCTTGGGGGCTCTGGGCTGTGTCGGCCCTGCCCTGGGCAGGGGGCCCCTGTCAGGCCAGTTGCCGGGTTGCCGGCGTGCGAGTTCCCTTCCTCGCTGTCACTTGTCGGCGTATTGCTCGTCACTTTTCGGGGCGGTCCTCTTCTCCCTGCCCCCCCACTCAGCGCCTCTCCATGAACTCTCCTGGCGGCCCCGCCCTTTCCAGCGCGGCCTTGGGCGGCGTGGGGCTCCAGAGCTGGATGCCCCCGACCAGGTGGTCTCCCTGTAGTCGGTGTGCGCTGGCGGGGCAGCTGTGTCAGCTCTGGGCTTGCTCCACGGGTATTGCTGCTCAGCCCCGATGTGTGTGCTGGAGGGCGGGGCCTGCTCGCGGTGGCTTGTCCTGTCGGGTGGGGCCGGAGGTTTGGGTGCTGTCCTGCTGCTGGCGGCCCAAGGGCATGGGCGGCGCTCGCTATCTTGCCCCTTGGGTGCGCTGGTCCTTGCGCTGCGCTGTAGTAGGCTACGATACTTATCAGTGACCTTTTGCTATTCCACCCGGAGCTGGTGGTCCCTTGCCATCTTGTAGGCGTCGTGGCCCGCTGCTTCCCACGCCCGCAGAAATTCTTCGCAAAGCTCCGGTGTGTTCCTCTTGGGGCCCGAATGGATGCGGACCCAAGGCAGACCTTGCAGGCTGCCTGCCCTGCGGGTCCAAGCTGTCCACGCCCCGTTGAATGCGCCTCCGAGCGTCTTCTGCAATCTGATGACCTTCTCTTGGGCTGGCTCGTCTCTTTGGATGTCGGCCTCGTCGATGGATCTCATGTGCATGGGAAGTCCTCCCAGGGGGTCGTCTTGATGCGGAAGTGGGGGTGGATCTGCCTGCGGGCGAGGCCGTCTCTCTGGGCTGCTGTCCTGCCCGGGGCTGGGCGCCGGGCGGGTCTTGCGCGCAGACGCTGCGAGCTTAGGGATAGACTCCTGACGGCAGTCTGGCTTGCTCCCTGTCCCTTAGTCTCCTGTTGTCACGGACTTTTTCCATGTCCTCCCGGGGGCGGGCCGTTGCGCACGGTGTCCAGGTGGCCGCTTCCTCCTTCGCAGGGGGGTCTGTCCACGGCGCTGTCCGCCTGAAGGAGCCATCTCTGTCGCTGGGGCCGTGGGCTTCGGTTTCCTCGGCCTGCTGCGGGGGGCTGCCGACCATGGAGACGGTCCTGTCTGGTGGATTGTCCTCGCCCCAGTCTACCTCGAATGGGTTGTCGCCATTGCCGTGGGAGTCCCTGTCTGGGGATGGTTCCTCCTTTATCTCCTTGCTCGCTTTTGTGGCTCCCGGGGGCTGCTGGCGGAGGCCATCGCCAGGGGTGCGGCCGTCCGAGGCTGGTGGGCGCTTGTGCCAGACAGCGGCGGGGGGGTGGTCTCCCGCGTCGTTGCTGCTCCCGGCGTTGCGTTCGCCGGCGAGGAACTCCAGCGTTCCAGGGCCCTGCGAGATCGTCCTTCCTCAGGGATAAGAAAGAGTGCAGCGTGTCCAACGGCTGGGGGGTCTCGTCCTCTTTGGCTATTGAGCGCGTCGGAGAAGGAGCGCCAGGCCTCCTGGAACTTCTCGTTCCTCCCAACCAGCTGGTTGATGGCATTGGCTGCGGCAGCTCTCTGTCCGTCCCGCGGGATGAGTGGGGGATGTCCATTCTTGGGGATCTGGTCCCCGTAGGTGGAGTCCAGGAAGCGCAGCAGCTGGTTGTGTGACCATTCCGATTCATCGCTGTCTTCACCCACTTTGTCTCCATTCCTTTCCCCCCCGAAAGTCGACCACTGGTGGTTCCATTCCAGCAGGAACTTCACAAGTTTGCGGACTGGGCTGTACGACTGCTCCCCCTCCAGGCGGAGGGTCGCGTGCGTGGGTAGCTGCGGTGCGCTGGGTGTTGGGAGCGCAGGCAGAGCGCGCCAGAATGTAGCATTGTCATTGGGGATCCTCGCTGACCGCGATCCGCGCCCGGGGGGGCTGCCCGCGGTGGAGCCCTCGTTTGTAGATGTGCTGACAGGGGAGAGGTGTGCTGTCATGTCGTAGATGTCCCAGTCCTCAGCGCCGTCACTAGTCGCCGCCGTGACGGGGCTGGGGGGGGGTATATATATGTATATATATATATCGTTCGAGCATGAGTCCAGCACTTTGTTGAGTGTGCTGGGTGCGATGTCCCAGATGTGCACCAAGCATCTCCTGCAGGCCCAGCTGGCGTTCCACTGTCTTTTGATCCACAACGATGGCATTGCTTCCCACTCTGGGAGGCCTGTGCGGCCACTGCACTCGGCGCCTTCTTCAGGGCGCCAAATGAAGCACCCTGGGGCGGGCGTGCCTGCAGGCCATTCGAAACATGGGGAGTGCGGGGGGCAAAAGTCGCACTTGGCCGAGTAGCATTTGCTACGGTGCGCCTCTGCGCCGAACCTGCCGTCTGATAGCCTTTGCGGTGGAAGCGTGGTGCCTGCGCAGGTGGGGCGGTAGTGGCGCGGCGTGCGAAGTAGGGGCCTCTTGAGGGAGACCGAGGCTGCTGTGTCCTTTGGTTCCTGCAACCCAAGTGGGGGCCTGTCCAGGGATGGGAGGGTCCTTGCCCTCTTCTGCTCCGGGTTGTCTAGTAGCCTGCGCTTATGCTCCTGCAGTAGCCATTGCATGGACTTCTTGCTGATGCGCTCCGAGGGGTCAGGCTCGGGGAGGGGGGCGCCTTTCCTTTCCAATGAGGCGACCCGACAGCGTTCGCACAGCCATCTGCAGTTTTTCCCCTTCGTGTGCGCCTGCAGGCGGTTCTGGGCGAGTTTCTCTCGGGTGTAATCGTCTTCCCAGGAGCCTGCAGAACCGCGGGGCCCCGCGCTTTGGCATCCGTCGCAGTTGTACGTGGCCTCCCTCTGTAGCCTGCTGAAGCGCCCATCGTGCACGACGGGGGGGGGCCAGCGCAGCACCTGGGGCGGGTGAGGCGGGGGTGTCTTCGTCGAGGCGGCGGTTGGAGATGGCCTTCCCCCCGCCTATGTACTGCAGGTCCTCCATGGCTCGCGGGCGCCCCAGCCCAATTTCCGACCCTGCCAGCGCAGTGTGAAGCAGGCAGATGGAGCACTCTCCGTCGTGCAACCCGTTCGCGTCAGCTGGCTGCACATTGTCTTCTAGTACGCGCAGGGGGGCTTCCGAAGTGAATTCGTGCGTCTCCATCCCTGCCCACGTCTTCGGACAGCCGTGCTTGTCAGCAACAATCTCGTGGTGGTGGGCGTAAGTGGCCAGGGTGCTCGCGTGACGTATGACTTTGGCAAGCTTGGCGTGGAGATTCTCGAGGTTCGCCTGCTGGTGACCCCACGTCGTGGCGAACTGCGCGCGGAACACTTTGCGCGCTTCCTGCCGCGGGAGGCAAAGGCCCATAGCGTGGCACGGGGCTCACGTAACTGCAGCATCATGGCCGCCAGTAGTACCCTGAGTGCGTGGGGGGAAAGCGGCTGTCCGCCAGCACCGATAAGCGTGTTTGCGAGCTCTGTGTCGATCCCCTCGTGCTTGAGCAAGGCGTTCAGGTTCTCCATTCCTGGATGCACCCTGTGCCGACGACACCTGCAGGTAGTACTGCTCCATGCCGCTGGAAACTGTTGGAGCGTGTCTCGGGGGGTGCAGTGACTTTTCCTCTTGGGGGCCCGGTCGGAGCCCGCCATGCGGGGTAGTGGTGGGGGAGATTCATGCGCGACCCCAAACTGCTTGTCGTTCGATGGCGCGCCGAGCCCGAGGAACCAGACAGTGGCCGCCCACGTGAGGTTGTACACGAGGTTGCTCGCATCGATCCCAACTTCCACGTCAAGGCAGTGATCCAGGTGGCCCCATGCTTTCCTGTCTAGACTGCCTGGTTGCCTGGGCGTGGCCCGTGGCCCCCATTTGCCATTGGCGGGGGTGTAGTCCGGAGATGGTGTACAGCAGGATGCCCATGAGTGGGTCGTCGACCAACGTCTGGATGCTGTCCGAGAGGGCGGCCCCAAGCTTCGCCCGCGAAAACTGTTCATCCAGCGGTGCTGCGATGCGGTCCGTGAACCTCTCCAATTTGGCCTTGGCCTTCCTGATGGCATCGCCCAGTCCTTTTACATTGTCGTCCCCGCCATGTGTGGGGGCAGCCGGGATCCAAGACTCCAGGTCTTTGATGGGGTCGAATCCCTCGTCGCAGTGAAGGGCGGTGCGGTTGCCCATGTCGCTCCCGTGGAAGCGGGCCCAGAGCCTGGCCATCCTTCCATACTCCGAGAGCTCCCTGAGGTGCGATCCCGTGGCGGTGCCGAATATTCTTCCATCCCCGATTATGACAGCGTGTGACGTGGCACGCGTGATAGCGACATTGACCCTATTGGGATTGTCCATGAAACCCCAGTCGTGGCAGTAGTTGGACCGCGTGGTCAGGTAGATCACGATGTCTGCCTCGCCGCCCTGGCTAGAGTCGATGGTGGAGATGCTGAGCCTGCCGCTGGCCAGGTATTTCCTGGCTACCTGGCATATCCCTTGGAAGTGTAGCCCGATGCCGTTGAGGTGTGAGCTCCACTGCTCGAAAACCTGCTCGTGGCCCCGCTGGTCCCGGGGGTGGAGAGGGGGGTCGCTTGGCCCTATAAGCTCGCCTGTGCCATCGCCCTTATCCTTGTTCCTAGCCTGCCCGAGGGAGCCGATGATGCTGCGCCCTGACTGGGGCCAGCCCTTCTCGAGCACCGCACACTGAAGTTGGTAGCCTACCGCGACCAGGACTGTGGTCCTTTTTTCATGGCAGGCATGAGGGCCCTCACCGCGTCCACCGTCTGTGCGGCCTCTGGGATGTTTGCGTAGCCAGAATGAAGATTGGATGTGACCTCGACTGAGGGGTTGTCGACCAGGAGGAACCGGTGCCTTTCATCCGAGGGCTGCGGTGGGGGTTGAAGGTCCCGTAGTAACGTCTCCATGTCGCCTGTGGTGGTCTTGGCCGATTCAGCCAGCGCCCAGAGCCTCCCTCTGTCCCAGGGTCGTACCTGCTGCCACGGTAGTCCTTCCACGATCGGTCTCTGCGTCAGTGGATTGGTGAGCCCTTTCCGAATGGCCTTGTTGTAGAAGGCCACGCTCGGCCACGACAGGAGAAGAGGATGCATACGGTAGCATAGGTCCAGTTGTACCACTGCAGGGGTGTCCCCGCCCAGTGCATTGTACAGCTTGTCGAATATGGAGAGACACAGTCCCCTATCAGCCGCCTTCCTGGAGAGGACAGTGGGGGGAAGCTGCCTGGGGTCGCCGGCCAGTGGTAGGTGACCTCCCGAACGTATGACACTGACGAGGGACATTGCCGCCATGAGTTCGTGGGCCTGTCCCGCCTCTTCGATGATGAGCAGAGGCTTGAGCGACTCTGCCGCCTCGTGGGTAGCGATAATCAGCTTGGCGTCGCTTATCAGCTGAGAACGGAAGGACAGGAGCTTCTTGGACGGCCCATTCTGCTTGGGAGGGCGGTCATGGGTCCTCTGAGCGTGTCCCATTGGGGTCAGGGACGCAATCTTAGGCGCCACTCGGGCGTCCTTTGCGAGCCTTACACACCTGTTGGGAAAGCAGGTATCGCCAGCCAGTCTATTCCCCTCGCGCGCAATCCCGAGCCCGATGGCAGGCTGATCGGCTGCCGTGTTCGATCCGGCCGTGAGGGCCACAGATTGCCTCGCAGGAAGCGAACTAGTCCATGAGTCCATGGTGGCCACCGTGACTAAAGTCTTGCCAGTCCCTGGGGGTCCATGTGCTATCGTCACGTGGTGTCGGATGGTGGCGGTCAGCGCTTTGGCACCGTTCTCGTTTAGTCGGTGCCGTCTGGCGGCGTCGCTGAGGCTGTCAATGGGAGGAAGGTTGCGAACTCTCTGGAGGACCTGCCCGCTGGTGGGGATGCGCGGAGCGTCAACATTTTTGTCCTGGCGCTCGCTCAAGGGCTTCAACGAAGGCGGACAGCTTCACTCTCTCGTGGCCGTCTGGGTCCGACCATGGAGCGAGGACGAGGACGAGGAGGAGGAGGAGGAGGAGGAGGAGGAAGAGGAGGAGGGGGAGGAGGAGAAAGGAGGAGAAAAGGAACAAACAATTGCATATACGTAACAAGAGGTCAGCGCAAGTTTCTCGGATCGTCGCTGGCACCCCCTCCCTGTCGCGCGGAGCAAGCCAGGGGCAACGCCGCACGCGCCGCCAGGGGTGCCCAAACGGAGATCCAAGAGATCTGCGGGGAGCTCCGAAAGCCTATGCTTATGCAATTATTTCTTCTTCTTCTTCTTCTTCCTCTTCGTCTTCCTCTTCGAGAGAGAGAGAGAGAGAGAGAGAGAGAGAGAAAGAGAGAAAGAGAGAGAGAGAGAGAGAGAGAGAGAGATAAAGAGAGAGAGAGAGAGAGAGAGGATGAGGAGACGAGGACAGGAGGGAGGACAGGAGGACAGGAGGGAGGACAGGAGGACAGGAGGGAGGTCATGAGGACAGGAGGGGGGACAGGAGGACAGGAGGGAAGAGGATAGGAGGACAGGAGGGAGGACAGGAGGAGGACAGGAGGACAGGAGGGAGGAGAACAGGAGGACAGGAGGGCGGAGGACAGGAGGGAGGAGGACAGGAGGACAGGAGGACAGGAGGGAGGAGGACAGGAGGACAGAAGGGAGGAGGCAGAGGACAGGAGGGAGGAGGCGGAGGACAAGCCGAGCCCTCTCACCAACGCAGGCCTCAGAGCGCGCAGCTGCTGCGAGCCGGCCCCGCCGGTCACGAGAGGCGTGGCCTCCCGCCGCGGCCGCCCTCCGCCGCTCGCTCGCCCGCGCCGCTGCTCCCGAAGGGGGGTCGCGAGCACGCGGCGGCTTCCAGGCCAGACTCCTCCTCCTCGTCCTCCTCGTCCTCCTCCTCGTCCTGCTGCTCCTCCTCCTCCCCCTCCTCCTCGTCCTTCTCCTCCTCCTCCTCCTCCTCCTCCTCCTCCTACTTCTCTCATCATGCTGCTGCTTGCTGCTGCTGCTGCTCTCCTCCTCTCCTCCTCCTCCTCCTCCTCCCTCCTCCTCCTCCCCCTCTTCCTCCTCCTCCTTCTCCTCCTCCTCCTCCTCCTCCTCCTCCTCCTCATCCACCTCCTCCTCCTCCTCCTCCTCCTCCTCCTACCTCTCTCATGCTGCTGCCGCTGCTCCTCCTTCCCTCCCCCTCGGTCCTCCCCACTCTCTCCTCCTCGACCGCCTCGTCTGCTCAGTTCGTTGTACCCAACGCCGAAGGCGCCCTGATGGCGAGGCTGAAAATCGACCGCTGCCATCTGGTAGCCTCATCACGGTGCGTCTTACTTCCTCAGAAGAACAGCTTTCAGTCAGCCATGACAACTTCGTTGTGTTCTTGGTCGCCTCATGGCTACCTCACCGTTGTTTTAGTCAGGAACCTGGCCCTGGAATGCACTTCGGCCACCCCATGGGTACGTCGCATCCTCTTGCCAGATTATTGTTACCCTGTGCCTTCCTTGTATTTCCCCTGTGACTACCCAATGGCTCTCAAGCTTCATTTGCACAGCACTGACACGCGCAATCACATTGACAACCCGATTCGCTAATCGCTAGAGCGCTGCCTGGCAGCTGACTCTTATCCCTTTTCTACTGTCTGCTTTCTCCCCAATCTCTCCAATATGGCCTCACTTCCTCTGTCTACTCTCGGCCCGCGGCATCAGAGCAAATCCCCCTCCCTCTCTTCGCAACGTGGACCACGAGAACTGTCAGCTTCCCCACCCAGGGGATGGGGACTGCGCCGTGCGGAACGCCAGCCAAGGAGGAGGGCGTGGAGGAAGACGGATCAATATGGCAACCGCCGGCAACCTCTGTGCCCACGGGGGGGCCGCGGCATCGCTTCGCGCCGAGGGTGACGACGTATACTATCCGCGGGGGCGATGCTGTGAGCGCCCTGGCCGCCATGGTAGCTGCCCCGGCAGCCCTGCGCGGACGCCACCAGAGGTCCGAGAGAGTTTGCCCAGTGGGTCGGATCGGATCGGCTGTCCACGAGAGGAGGAGGAGGAGGCGGAGGAGGAGGAGGAGGAGGAAGAGGAGGAGGGGGAAGGGAAGAGGAGGAGGAGGAGGAGGAGGAGGAACAGGAGGAGAAGAGGGATGAAGAGGAGGAGGTGGAGGAGGAGGTGGAGAACAAGGAGGAGGGGGAGGTGGAGGAGCAGGAGGAGAAGGAGGAGGCGGAAGAGAAGGAGGAGGAGGAAGACGAGGAGGAGGAGGAGGAGGAAGAGGAGGAGGAGGAGGAGGAGGAGGAGGAGGAGGAGAGGGAGGAGAGGAAGGAGGAGGAGGACCAATGTAAACCCGAGAATCATCAACGATGTCGAAATCAACCCTCCCTCCAAGCTTCTTCTTAATAAGCCCCCATAAAGGTTCATGTCCACTGAGGGAACTGCCTCGTTGGAAGACAACCGTTTGAAAACACTGACTCATGCAAAACATCTTGCTCGGGATTCCAACGCCACGGATCAACCTGACTTTTGCGTATTGACGATCCTGACTCGTACCAGAACGCCATTCCTGGGACTTCAACACCGCGAATCAACCAACGTAGCTGCTGCGCCCTCATAATCCTGAATCCTTCCGACACACCATTTCTGGTACGCTGATCGTGGGAATCCGTGAAACTCTTGCAGGTGTTAAAATCGAATGTGCCCGGCGCGAGAGCGAGAACCACATGTTGAAAAGGACCCTCCCTGAGTCCGCGAACCTCAATCTGTGAAACTCTTGAAATGCTTTTAAACGAATGTGCGCGGCGCTAAGGCGAGAGCCACACTCTGAAAACCACCCGCTCTCCATCTGTGAAGCTGTTGTCAATGATAAAACTTCAGATCATAAGTGGTGAGGAAGTCTCAGGCGAAACGACCGGACCGCCCTAAAAACTTGCCTCGGGGTGCGACAGGGAGAAGTTATTTATAAGGAAAAGGAATGGAGGAGGAGGAGGAGGAGGAAGAGGCGGATGAGGGGGAGGAGGAGGACGAGGACGAGGAGGAGGGCCAGTGTAAACCCAAGAGTTACCAACGATGTTGGAATAGACCCTCCCTCCAAGCTTCTTCTTAATAAGCCCCCACAAAGGTTCATGTCCACTGAGGGAACTGCCTCGTTGGAAGACAACCGTTTGAAAACACTGATTCATGCAAAACATCTTGCTCGGGATTCCAACGCCACGGATCAACCTGACTTTTTCGTCTTGACGATCCTGACTCGTACCAGAACGCCATCCTGGGACTTCAACACCGCGAATCAACGTAACTGTTGCGCCCTCATGCTCCTGAATCCTTCCGACACACCATTTCTGGTACGCTGATCGTGGGAATCCGTGAAACTCTTGCACATAAGAAAGACGAATGTGCGCAACGCTAAAGCGAGAAGCACATGTTGAAAAAGACCCCCCTGAATCCGTGAACCTCTTGCACACCTTTAGTACGAATGTGCGCGGCGCTAGGGCGAGATCCACATGTTGAAAACGGCCCGCCCTCAATCCGTGAAACTCTTGCAATATTTCGAAACGAATGCGCACGGCGCTAAGGTAAGAACAGCATTTTGAAAACGACCCGCCCTCAATCCGTGAAGCTCTTGCACATGTGTAAAACAAATGCGAGTGGCGCTAGTGCGAGAGCCACATTTTGAACATCACCCGCCCTCCATCTGTAAAAAGGTTGTCAACTTTTAAGTTTCAGGGTCACACATGGTGAAGAAGTCTCCTGCGAAACGCCTGGACCGCCCTAAAAACTTACCTCGGGGTGCGACAGCGAGAAGCTATTTACAAGGAAAAGGAAAGGAGGAGGAGAAGGAGGAGGAGGAAGGGGAGGAGGAGGGGGAGAAGGAGGAGGAGGAGGAAGAGGAAAAGGAGGGTGGGAGGGAGGGAGGAGGGAGGGAGGGAGGGAGGGGAGGGGAGGGAGGGAGGGAGGGGGAGGAGGAGGAGGTAGGAGGTAGGAGGAGGAGGAGGAGGAGGGGAAGGAGGAGGAGGGAGGAGGAGGAAGAGGGTCAAGTCCTTGTGGTCAAGCGAGCGCCAGGCCAATATCTGGGCTTGGCCGGACAGAGGGGGGCGCCTTCAGGGGACTGAGGAGAAAGCTCAGGGACTCGGGACCCCCCCCCCCCCCCAGAAGTCCTTATGTCTCCAGGGGCAGAGGCGAATGCAAACAATAAAAACCCCGGCACCGAGTCTGACACAGATCGGGACCTCCTTCTCATCCCCTCTCTCCCTCCCCTTCCTCCTCTTTCCTCCTCCCCTTCCCCTCCGTTCTTATTTTTTTTCCCCCTTCTCCTCCTCTGATCCTCCTCCTCCTCCTCCTCCTCCTCCTCCTCCACCTCCATCCTCCTCCTCCCTCCTCGAACGCGCCCTGGACGGCCGACCTGTCCCAGGAGCGAAGCCTGCCTGCCCCCCTCGCTTGTCCTGGGCGGCGGCTTTTCTTGCCCTCGCTGCTGTGCGCCGAGCGGGGCGCCGGCCCTACCGGCCCAGCGCTCTCAGCACCGCCGCCTCGTCCGCGGCCCCGCCCCCTCCGCGGGGCCTCGGCTTCTCCCTCGGCGTTCCCTGCTCGTGTTTGTTTTGCCTGTCGTCGGCGAGCGCGGGGGGAAGTGAGGAGGAGGCCCTCTCAAAGGCGGCGGGGCGCGCTTCCGCTCGTTCCGAATCGTGCTCCCGCTGCAGCGCTGGCGTCATTTCCCGTGCCATGCCACGGCATGCAATGCAATGCTAGGTTGCGTTCCGCTGCGCGATGCCATGCCTTCAGCTGAAGCTGTGATATGCAGTGCTTAAGTGCCACGTCGTGCGATGCCATGCTACGCTTTGATCTTCAACGCCATGCTATGCAACGTTATGTTCGGGGCCGCTGTGCGATGCCATGCTTTGCGTTGCAAAGCTTTGTGATGCAATTCTTCACTACGCCACGCCACGCCATGCTGTGACATACTACGCTTTGTGGTGCTCTTCTACGCCATGCCATGCCGTGCTCTACAATGCATCGCGTACCCTTTCGGGATTATTGCCCTGCTCGACATCCGACTGTGCGAGTAGAGAGGGGATCTACGCAATGGTAAGGGATGGGAGGGAGGGGTTAGGATGTCAGATATGACGCGAGCGCACCTAGCTTGATCCTGCCCCCATCCCCCTCCTCCCCCTCCTCCCCCTCCCCACTCCCTCATCCCCTCTCCTCCCTCCCTCTTCCCTCCTCCTCCCTCCCCCCTCCTCCTCCTCCTCATCCTCTCCCTCCTCCTCCTCCCTCTCCTCCTCCTCTCCCTCTCCCCCTCCCCCCTTCCCCCCTCCCCCTCCTGCCCTTCCTCCCCCTCCCCCTCCCTTCCTCCCTCCTCCCTCCTCCTCCCTCCCTCTTCCCTCCTCCTCCCTCCCTCCTCCCTCCTCCTCCTCATCCTCCTCCTCCTCTTCCTCCTCCTCTTCCTCCTCCTCCTCTTCCGAAGTCGGCCTCCAGGCGAGCTCCAGGTGTACAGTCCCAGCTTTGGCCCAAGGGGCACTCGGCAGGGACCGGTGCTCCTTCTTAAAGGAGGAGCATGCAGCGGCGTAGGCAGGAGGAGGAGGAGGAGGAGGAGGAGGAGGAGGAGGAGGAGGAGGAGGAGGAGAGGGAGAGGAGAAGGAAAAGAGGAGGAGGAGAGAGGAGGAGGAGGAGGAGAAGGAGGAGGAGGAGGAGGAGGAGGCGTAAGCAGAGATTCTTGGAGCTCCGCGCGGATGTCTTGGATCTGAGCTGAATCCCCCCCCCCCTGCGCGCGGAGCGCGCCAAGGGCGGCGCCAGGGAGCCCCAACGCCGATCCAAGAAATCCGCACGGGAGGGGCACGAGGAGGAGGAGGAGGAGGAGGAGGAGGAGGAGGAGGAGGAAGAGGAGGAGGAGGAGGAGGAGGATGAGGAAGGCTGGCGCTGGAACGGCGGCGTGCGTCCTCGCTCTCCGAAGAGCACGCGCTGCCCCCGCGAGGCGCCTCCTCCTCCTCCTCCTCCTCCTCCTCCTCGCAACCGGAGATGGTTTATGCCGCTTTCTCTTCTTCGATTCTCTGGGCTCCAATGGAGCCCAGATGCACCGGGACCGCCGGGAGACCCGAGATCGGAGGAGCAAAACGTGTGCGCAGGCTGCTGGAGCTCCGCGTGACGCTTCCACGAGTTCCGGAACACGCAGTTCTTTTGTCGGGTCGGGCGAAAGGGGGGATAGCAAAGGGGGGTTTGAGAATCAGCTCACGTAGCTGATTTTCCCGGCGCCTCCCGGCGCCGGAGGCGGCCAGGTATCGAGGAATGGGCCCCTCGGTGGGGCCGAAACCAGCCACATGCAGCAAATTTCGTAACCCCCCCTTTCCCTATCCCTCCCTTTTCGCCCGGCCCGATGTTGGGGGTTCTGTCCACCCCCGTGTTTCTTTTTCCCTCTGGACAGCTCGAGCGGCCGCCGGCCTCGGGGGGGTGCTGCCGATGCCCCCGCCGCCGCCGCACGGCAAACTCCCGGCAGCTCTCTGGGCGTAGGTGGCTTCACGAGTTTCAAGGATCCCAGGGGCACACACATAAATGCACACAAACATACACACACATCCCAGGATCCCCCATCTTTTCAGATATCTTCTGGGTTTTCGTCTTCCGCCCCACTTCCCCCATCTTTTCCCGGGGGTCGACGATTACTTGTGTCTGTGTTTCTTTCCCTCCTGAGCGTTGCAGCCCGGCATATGCTCAAGGCCAGCTTTCCTGCGGGCCCCAATCATATACACCACCACCTCCTCCATGCCCCGATTTTGGCTCTTCGACCAGGGAGCGCCGAGGCTCCCCCGAGACCAGCGCGGACCGCGCCCCGGGCTCTTGAGCAGCAGAGGGCCCTGCACGGGGACGCCGGCGGTCTGCCCGGTCGGTGCCGTCTCGACCGAGCAGCTCCATGAGCGCACGCCTCCTCCTCCTCCTCCTCCTCCTCCTCTTCCTCCTCCTCTTCCTCCTCCTCTTCCTCCTCCTCCTCCTCCTCCTCCTTCTCCTCCTCCTCCTCCTCCTCTTCCTCCTCTTCCTCCTCCTCTTCCTCGTCCTCCTCCTCCTCCTCCTCCTCCTCCTCCTTTTCCTCCTCTCCTCCTCTCCTCTTTCCTCTCTTTCCTCTCCTCCTCCTCCTCTTTCCTCCTCCTCCTTCCTTCCTCCTCCTCCTCCTCTTCCTCCTCCTCCTCCTCTTCCTCCTCCTCCTCCTCCTTTTCCTCCTCCTCCTCCTCTTCCTCTTTGAACGTCCAGCAAACTTCAGGAACACTGCTCGCGTCTGTGCGTGACAAATAAAACACACGCGAACCGGCCTAGGTCACCTTGGCGACAAATTACGGTCGCCCGTCGGTGCGGAGGAAGCTGCCTCCTCCTCCTCCTCCTCCTCCTCCTCCTCCTCCCTCCACCGCCCGCCCTTTGTCCCGAGCCTGTGGCAGAGTCATCAGCTCGTCGTTGTCGTTGTCGTCGTGGTCGTCGTCGCCGTCCATCTGGGTCGGCGGCACGGGCCGTAAGGCCTTGCATTTCTCCCAACCGATGTTTGCACGGAATAAGCCCCCTCTCCTGTCTTAGCATAAGCCGCCCACACGTCAGACATCTCCTGATTTGCATGGCTGCCTCTCGCCATTGCCTCTGGACTTTGATAGTCGCTGCTTGACACCAACACGACGTGGCACCAACGCTTGCTTGCCCCTCCAGCTCCTGCCAGCTCCCACCAGCCCTTGGGGGCGCCAACGCTGGTGTTTGCCCCACCAGCGCCTCCTCCATCCCGCCTCCTCCCTCCTTCCCTTGCCTCTCCCCCGTTTCCCCCCCCCCATCCCGCACCTGGCGCACACGCATCCTCCAGAGTCCCCCGCACGCTCCCAAACAAGGCGGGAACAGAACGGCAACGAGAAACACGGAAGAGAGGCAGCAGGGGACAAGCGACCTCACTCCTCATTCCTCCCTCCTCCTTCCCTCGCCTTCCTTTCGCGCTTCTCCCTCTCCCCTCGTGGCTCAAGAGACGGGGGTCAATGCAAACGGGGGTCAGCCAAGGCACCGAATCCTGCAAGATCCTGCGAAGACCCCCTCTGGCTGACCCGGGTGAGCGAGCCGCTCGTGGCCGCGAGGCGGCCGCGCATATTGGCTGACCCGGGTTTGCGAAGACCTGCGTTGGAACCTCCCGCACCTGGCGCACACGCATCCTCCAGAGTCCCCCGCACGCTCCCAAACAAGGCGGGAACAGAACGGCAACGAGAAACACGGAAGAGAGGCAGCAGGGGACAAGCGACCTCACTCCTCATTCCTCCCTCCTCCTTCCCTCGCCTTCCTTTCGCGCTTCTCCCTCTCCCCTCGTGGCTCAAGAGACGGGGGTCAATGCAAACGGGGGTCAGCCAAGGCACCGAATCCTGCAAGATCCTGCGAAGACCCCCTCTGGCTGACCCGGGTGAGCGAGCCGCTCGTGGCCGCGAGGCGGCCGCGCATATTGGCTGACCCGGGTTTGCGAAGACCTGCGTTGGAACCTCTTTTTCCTGCATTGCAATGTTTGGTTTCCTGCTGACCCGGGTCTGGATTGACCCGTGTCAGAAGATCCCCGATCCCCCCGTATCCCCCTTCCTCCGCGCTGCCTCCCCCCCTCGCCCCGCCTCCTGCTCCCCCTGCCCCGTCCTCCCTGCTCCTCCTCCCCATGGTCTCCAGCCTCCTCCCTCCCTCGCCGTCGCTCGGACGACCATCCCCTGTGCATGCTCTTCGGTTTCCTGCGTGTTCTCTTCGTGGCCCGCTGGTTGAGGAGGCGCCTCCAAGGCCCCCGCCGAGGAAACGCATGCACACGAAATTAGAAGCGATGCCACGAGCCCTCCGCCACGCCGCCAGCCGCCTCCATGACCATCAGGCCCTCCGACTCCACGTCGATGATGTCCACGCTGCAGAACCGCATGCCGATGGCCTCCCCCCGCTCGCGATCCCGGAGGCGCCCCGGGAGGCCAGAGGGAGGCTTCCCTCTCACATCCGCCGCTGCAGCTCTCTCTCTCTCTCTCGCGACGTCGGCTCCAGGGCTTCGACCCCTTCGCCCCGGGCCGGCTCCTCTTCCCGCGCCGTTCCCTGCCCGGCCCGAGGCCGGAACACGGCCTCCAGAGGCCGAGAGAGGAGGAGGAGGAGGAGGAGGAGGAGGAGGAGGAGGAGGAAGGAGGAGGAGGAGGAGGGAGGAGGAGGAGGAGGAGGAGGAGGAGGAGGAGGAGGAGGAGGAGGAGGAGGGGAGGAGGAGGAGGAGGAGGAGGAGGGAGGAGGAGGGGAGGAGGAGGAGAGGAGGAGGAGGAGGAGGAGGAGGAGGAGGAGGAGGAGGTTTGAAAGCTGGCCGCCGCGGCCTGGCTGGCGGTGCCTGGACTTCCGGGGGGGCGGTCCCCTCGCGCAGACATATAGACGAGCGCGTGGCACCACTCGCAGAAGGACTGCTCGCAGATGGCCCAGATCCGCCGCGGGAGGCCCACGATCTGTTGCGTCGAGGCGAACGCGCGCTTTTCGAGCGCTGTGAGGGGGCCTTGGGACGCACACAGAAATACACACAAATCCCAGGATCCCCTGTAGTTTCCAGCATTTTCTGCTTCTCGCCCCCCCCCCCACCCCCATATTTCCAAATGTTTCCGGGGGAACCAGCGATTGATGGCGTCAGTGTGTGTTTCTCGGGGATGGACAGACCTCCCTTGAGTAAAACGTGGTTTAGTGAAAACGACCTGAGGCCCCAACCTGGCGGGCGCAAGCCTGGAAAATAACGGCCGCGGCGCCCCCTCGAGAACCGAAAACGGACAATCCACTAATCGACGTGTCACTGTTGGGGGTTCTGTCCACCCCCGTGTTTCTTTCAGGGGGACGTAAGACCTGGGTACAGGGGACTCGGAAATCCCCGACGAGGTCGTCAAAAAAATGACGAGGCCGAACCTACATTTTGACGAGGCCTCCCGCTGCAGACATCCCACGAACCTCCTCCTCGTCAAAATCCGAGGCGCGGTCGTCAAAAAACGATGGCGAACCCGAGTCCTGGCAAACCCGGGTCTTACGCTCCCCCGATAATCGACGTGTCACTGTTGGGGGTTCTGTCCACCCCCGTGTTTCTTTTTCCCTCCAGACAGCTCGAGCGGCCGCCGGCCTCGGGGGGGGTGCTGCCGATGCCCCCAGCCGCCGCCGCACGGCAAACTCCCAGCAGCTCTCTGGGTGTAGGTGGCTTCACGAGTTTCAAGGATCCCAGGGGCACACACATAAATGCACACACATACACACACATCCCAGGATCCCCCATCTTTTCAGATATCTTCTGGGTTTTCGTCTTCCACCCCACTTCCCATAGTTTCCCATCTTTTTCCGGGGGTCGACGATTACTTGTGTCTGTGTTTCTTTCCCTCCTGAGCGTTGCAGCCCGGCATATGCTCAAGGCCAGCTTTCCTGCGGGCCCCAATCATATACACCACCACCACCTCCATGCCCCCTCCCTCCTCCGCCCTCCTCTCCCTCCCCCCTTTCCTGGGGGAGGGGATGAGGGAGGTGGTGGTGGTTTATACCGTTGGGCCCCGCATTTCTGGAAGCTTCTTGAGACAAGCCTGGGCCAAGCGTCCCTGTCAACGCCGGAGGGGCGACCGCGCGCCAGAAGCGCGGCCAAGCTCTCTGGCAGGCTGGGCCCAGCCACCCTGGTCAGCAAGGCTTCTTACTCATACGCTCGACTGCAATTTTTCCAGCCTCCTGCTCCCCCCTCGGGGAAAGGTCGGGAATCGTCTGACCCGTGTCAATCCAGACCCGGGTCAGTCAGACCTGCAAGATCCTGTAAGATCCTGAACCCAAGCCCGGACCAACGCGAAGGATCCTGCAAAATCCTGCAGGACCCTGCACCCAAGCCCGGGTCAGTGCACCCCTGGCCCTGCAAGATCCTGCAAGATTCGGCGCTCCGACTGGCCCCCGTTTGCATTGACCCCCGTCTCAAAGCCCCCGACCTTCGACTCACTCCTCCTGCCGGGGTGCTGCTGGAAGAGCCCGTGGCCCCAGGTGCCCCCAGGAGATCCAAGGAGGCCCCCACGGCTTCCAGCCAGTACCCCTCCCGAGACCCAGAAGGCCCGAGTGGCTCCAGTGTGGGAGTGAAGAGGTCTTACCTCCCCCAGGCCGGCCCGCAATGCTGCATTCAGTCTCAATCCGCTGTGCCGCCAAGGGCACATCTGGGGTAGGCAGGGTCCCAGAGGGCCAGACGCCACCAGGCCAGGCCTAGCATTCGCGACGAAACACATCACCAACATCAGCGACTTCGTCCAGAAAAAAACGTCATAAACATAAACTTTTGGGGCTTCGCGCGGATTTCTCGGATCCGCGCCGGGACCCCCCTCCCAGGCGCGCGGAGCGCGCCAGCCAGGGGCGGCGCCGGAGGCGCCGCCGGGGGTAGCCCAGCGCGGATCCAAGAACATAGCGCGGAGCGCTACCAGCTTATATTTCATCAGCTCTCGCTGTCAATGTTCTGCTCTCTTAAGGCTTTGCGTCGTCCGCACCTTGCTTCTGCATGTCCGAGCTCCGCAGCTGCCTGCACGCACACTGCGCAAGCCTGAGGAAATCTTGAGAGGTCCCTTCCAATTGGGGCCCTGGGACACACAAATAATGCTTTCCCTTATTTTCTGGTTTTTGTCGTCCCCCACACTTCCCGTATTTTCCCGGGGATCGACGATTAATTGTGTCGAGAAAATGCGTTTCACGGGCGCTTGCCTTGGGAACATTCGGCGGCGCGTTTCGAACCAGGGGGTGGCCACCCTCCACCCCCACCCTCCCCCCTCTCGAACCTTCCCCCCCCCCTCCCCGGGGGGGGGGTTCAACCCCCCTTCCCTCCCTCCCCGGGCGCCGGCGCCGGCGGCCGCCAGCAGCGCCGACGGCCGGGACGCAGCGACGATGACCAGAGGCAGCGCAAACGGGGGAGGGGTTTCAACCCCCATCCTGGCGCCGAAGGCGGGGGGGGCTCAAACACCCCCCTCCCCCTGGCGCTGGCGCCAGCGCCGGCGGCGGCCAGCAGCACCGGCGCTGGCGCCGGCGACGGCGGAGACGCAGCGACGATAACCACCACTACCACCACCACCACTACCACCACCACCACCAGCGCCGCCTCAACCCACCACCACCACCACCAACCACCACACAACCACCACCACCACCACAACCACCACCACTACAATCACCACCACCGCAACTCACCATCACCACCACCACCACCACCACCACCACCACGAAAACCCACCACCACCATCACCATCACTACCACCACCACCAGCACAATCTACCACGCAACCACCACCACCTCCACAACCACCACCACTACCAGCAGCACAACCCACCACCACCACAAACCGCCACCACCACCACCACCGCCACCACCACTTCAACCACCAGCACCACCTCCACAAACCACCACAAACCACCACCACCACCACACCACCACCACCACCACACCACCACCACCACCGCCACCACCACCACAACCAAACCACCACAAACCACCACCACCACACCACCACCACCACCACCACCGCCACCACCACAACCCACCACCACCACCACCACCACAAACGACCACCACACCACCACCCACCACCACCCACCACCACCCACCACCACCACCACCACAAACCACCACCACCACCACCACCTCTACCACCACCACCCACCGCCACCACCACCACCACCACCACCACCACCACACCCACCACCACAAAAACCCACCACACAAAAACCCACCACCACCACCACCACCACCACCACCACCACCACCACCACCACCACCACCACCACCACCACCGTCGACGCTCCCCCTCCCGCCGCCAGCGAAGAGAGCGAAGAGAGGGAGAGAGGAGAAGTAGGGGGGGGGGGTTCGACCCCCCCCCGGTAAGGGGAGGGGGGGGAAGGTCCGGTGCCACCCCCCCCCTCCAAGCGACCACAGAACGCGCTCTTTCATTGCTGTGTTTTTTCCCCTCCTGAGCAATGTGTGCAGGTTCTGCCAGCCTCCTCCTCCCCGCCCGGGGAGGAGGAGGTCCTGCCTCTCCCCCATAATTACCCCCCCTCTCCCCGGGCCTGGAGCCCTCCCCCCCCCCCGCGGGCCGCCGGAGGAGGAGGCGGCGGAGGAGGAGGAGGTGGAGGAGGAGGGGGAGGGAGAGGAGGAAACGGAGGAGGAGGAGGAGGAGGAGGAGGGGAGGGAGGAAAAGGAGGAGGAGGATGAGGATGAGGAGGAGGAGGAGGAGGAGGAGGAGGAGGAGGAGAGGAGGATAGGAGGAGGAGGAGGAGGAGGAGGAGGAGGAGGAGGAGGAGGGAGGAGGAGGAGGAGGAGGAGGAGGAGGAGGAGGAGGAAGAGAAGGAGGAGGAGGAGGCGGAAGCTATGGTACACGACAGCCCAAAATGGCCCTGGATTCGGGGAGACGTGAGAATCGGGTCAGGGGGACTCGGGTTGGCCTGACGGGGCCGTCATGGAAACGTCGCGACCCAATCTGGAATGTCACGCGAGCTCCCGCTGCAAAAGCATCCCACGAAAACTGGGCCGTCAAAATCCAGGACGGGCTCGTCAAAAAGCGTTGGCAAATCCGAGTTTCGGCGTACTCGAATCTTACGTTTCCCCGATCGATCTCTAGATAGCCTCCCATGCCTCCAAGGCCGCCTCGAGACGGCTCCAAGTTGCCACCCAAGGGCTCCCCCGAGAGGCCCAATGCCATCCCAAAGCTGAAGAACACCACTGATCTGATGTCTTCTTGCCTTTCCGCTTCCGATCAGCATTGGGGGTTGCAAGCCGGTTCCAAGATGGCCCCAGAGCCCAAAAAGAGCCTCAAGAGGGGCTCAGTACGGCTCCAACAGCGCCCCAAGCGGCGACTTTTGGGCTTCCGCCGGGCGGACTGACATGCGCGCCGCCCTCTTTTAAGCGATGGCCTCCAAGCTGGTCTCAAGAGGCTCCCGGGGCCCGCGCGCGAGTGACACCGCAGCAGGATGCCTGAGCCTCGTCTGCTGCGGACCTGGCGGCCCTCAACACAAGCTTTCTTCGATCGCCGGCGAGGCCGAGGCAGCCCGCTCCGGCGTGTGGCTCTTCGGTAGAGGCCTCCTGGATGGGGTCCGAGTAGATGGGGTCGGAGGATCACACCGCATCGCCGATACATCGACGATGCATCGCTGATGCATCGGCGATGCATCGGCCATGCACTGGCGACGTCAGCGATGCATCGGCGACGTTGGCGTGGAGAAAGACGGGCCCCACATCGAGCCGCATCGCCGATGCATCGGCGATGCGGCGCGATCCTCCGACCCCATCTACTCCGACCCCATCTACTCCGACCCCATCTAGGAGGCCTAGATTCGGGGCCTCTTACAGGGCTAGGATCGGGATAAATCGCTCCAGAGCGTTCCGGAGCGCTCTCAGAGCGTTCCGGAACGCTCTGGAGCGGCCGCGGCGCCCAATACATCCTCCAAACCCGCCGATTCTCAGAGACTTCGAGTCATCCCGATCCGATTTTGCCCCGATCTTCGCGTCGTGTTACTCCTCGGGGCAGCCCAAAGGCGAGCTGTCTGGAGAGCAGGGCGGAGGAGAGGGGCCCCTGGAACAAGGCCGTCGACGCGTGGGCCGGGGCCGCCAGCGCGGCCGGCCGAGCCGCCTCCACGGGGGGAGCGACACGGAAGGGGCCCTGGGACGCACAAATACATACACGCAAAGAACAGGATTCCCCATATTTTCCTGTATTTTCTGGGCTTTTGTCTTCCCCCCCACTTCCCATATCTTCCCATAGTTCCTGGGGAATCGTCGATTCATTGTGCCTGTGTGTTTTTTCCCCTCCCGAGAAGCATGACTCAAGCAAAAAACTCGGAGGTCCGCGCGGATTGCTCGGATCCGCGCTGGACCCCAGGGCTGAACCTCAACGGTGTTCTTCGTTTTCGTTTTGTTCTTGTTTCCCCTCGCTTCGTCTTCCATCCCCGTCTTTCCCACAAAACGAAATCGAAAGGAAAACGGCCCACAAAATCGCCAAAACGCCGTTTAACGTTTAGGTCCAGCCCTGCTGGACCCCCCTCCCCGGCGCGCGGAGCGCGCCAAGGGCGGCGCCAGAGGCGCCGCTAGGGGGCCCCGGCGCCGATCCGAGGAATCCGCGCGGACCTCCGAACTTTTATGATTCATGTCACTGTTCGTTCCCCTATCCACGCACGCAGGGCCCGGAGTCGGGGGCGCGCAAACATGGCTTAGCGATCCATGGATTTGGCGCGCGATCGCCAGATCCATGGATCGGGGGAGGTGCCCTCCCCAAATCTGTGGCTGGTGCCGCCTCGCTCGGCGCTCGGCGCTCGGCGGTGGCGAATCCGCGATTTCCCCTGGCAACGGGGCCCGTCGCTGATTCACGCACCCTTCGTTCGGGAGCTCCCGAACGAAGCGAGCCCCACCCTCCACATCAGAAATCGTGGGGGGTAGGGGCAGGGTTCGCATGCTGCCCCCCCTACCAGCTTGGGGGGCGAACCGCCGGGGAGAAGGCCGACGACGGACAGGACACCCCGCGACCAAGCCGCAGCCCCTACGCGAGCCGCCTCGGCGAACCGTGGCCACTACAGTGCGGCGGGCGCGGCCGCAAGAAACCCTCGCAAGAAAAACCTAACCCTGCAAACCCGCGCGCGAGGTGCACCTGGGGGGAACCCGGAGCACCCTGGAAGCAGTCTTCAACGGCTGCGGGAAGTCGCCGCGCAGCGCGCGGAGAAACCCAGGGTACCCTGACGAAGCGCATATGGCTTCTTGATGCGCGCCCCCTGTAACACTGGGGATCCGCGCGCCTCATGCCCAGGCTCCCCCCCGAAAGGGAGCCAGCGTGGAAGAGTCGGCAGATCGAGTCGAAAGTGAGCCTGGTAACTCAAATGGCATCCGCTTCCATGGGAAGCGGATGGCAAATAGCGTCCGGTATCGTACTGAGGTGTTTCAGTAAGAGGAATGGACGGATATGATAGGATAGTATCGATGTAATGATCTTTCCAGCACGTTGCGAACACAAGCAGTGTCCGGGTAAATAGGGCGCGCGTGCCTTGAGCCCAAGGCAACGGCGCGCGAGCTACGCTCCCGATACTATAACATCTCCCAAAGAGCTACCCTTAAAGTCGGGAGGGGAGGAGACGGATAGCATAGCCGCGCAGCCGTTAGGTTTTACAAAGGCCGCGCGCACAACTGTTTGCAGGAGAGAAAACAGTGTGTACAGTCTGGCCTAACACCAGACTGTAAAGCGAGTTTCCTCGCAAGGCATTTCACGCAAATGCAAGATAGCCCCTTCGAACGATGGAGGGCTATCGGCTCAGTTAGAGGTAAGCCAAACGGGCCATACCTCACCGAGCAAATAGTTATTAAGGCAAAGAGCCTGAGTCATATAAAGCTGGCTCGTTGCCAGGCGTGAAATGTAAGGCTCGTTTCCGAGCAACTAGAAGGGCGCCTCTGTAGTAGGCGCCCATGCTGGCAAATTGGACCGCGGGGTGGCAACAAGGACAGACAAAAATTGATTCGACTTAGGTTTGTTTCTGTCCTCGGGACCCCGAAATGGAACAAACTGCTTCACGTCATACTTGAATGACTGAGTGCCTGACATTACCTCCAGAAGCAGCTCCCGATCGATGCTTCCCTTTGTATGCCCGTCTGCGGTCATATCCCTAGTACCACACCACTGCACGTTATGTACTATACCTATACCCATGAGCTCACGTATCCAACTGATATGTCCAATCATATTCCGCTCTGTCGGTATCTTAACATCCATGCTTGATAATGATTTATAAACGGACTCAGCGTCTATGGTAAGAGATACTTTGATGGCTAGGCCTCCAACTTCACGCATATCTTGTAGTTGTCGTGGAGTCAGAGCTCCTGCCTTGAGCTCGTGGAGTGTGATGAGCGTAGGGTAACACTCATCAAAGTTATGCGCAGCTGCGATTGCCTCCGCAGCATAGCTGGACCTCACCTGCAGTCGGTGTGATTTGCATAGTCCGTCACAGAGGTGAACGACGGACTTGCCTTGAGGCGAGTTTCCTCGCCGTAGTGCATTCGCCCCGCGTGTGCCGTAGCCCTTGGTCTCATCATCCTCCTCCCCGGTGAGCTTCCGATACCCCGAATCGCTGTGGATGTCTACTTCATTCGTAGGCTTCATCCGAGGGAAGGTGATGCGTTTCGGGCTGCTGATCAGCTTTCGCGTCGCAGCATTCAGGCGTCCGACTTGCAGATTAGTGGGCTCTGGGATTTTCTGGAGAGAGACCACGTATACCATGAGCCAGATTTGAGTAAGAAGGGCATAGGCGAGGGCTCCTCGCAAGCTGACGAACATGTCAGTAATGAGTTTCGTGGCTTTGGCATCGGCCGCCGCTCCTGTAAGTTCTGGGTGTGTGATAGGACGTAGTTGTTTGACATGCTCGTCCTGATCCATGATCACATCCCCTTGATCATTCTTAGTGTAGCGAACGGCGCAGTTCGTATATGAGTGTTTGTTGAGCTTGCATTTGCCAACTACCTTTTCGACACGCTATACATAGTCGTCTATATTTTTCTCTAGGCCTGTCATGTTGTTATCATCGACATGTTTTGCCGTTGGCAGATCTTGGCTGAATTCGCATTCAGGATCGGTGCAAGGCCTATAGCTCGTGTGGTCGTACGAAGTTTGAGAGAGAACGCTCTTGGAGCGCCCTTTGTGCCCGTTCCTGGTTTGAGGCGCCTGAGGCAGCGTCGGCTTTCGTCATGAGATGAGAAGCCGGGTAGTGCACGAAGTACCTGGGCACTTCCCGGTGGAAGAGTGAAGGAGACCATGCGAGTTTCCTCGCCGGTGGCATGGGCAAGTTCCTCATAGGTCAAACCCTTGAGGAATGCCTTGTCGATATCCATGGATGCTAGGATCCACTCTGGATGGCATGCCGCCTCACTTGCCAGGAGTCGTTGGGACTGCCTTCGGGCGGTTCCCGAGAATGTTTCCACGTCGAAAGCCTCAGTATCCATAAATCCAGGAAGGACAAGTCTGAGACGAATGGTTCTAACGTTCTCGGTACCCACCTTTACAAACTTCCACTTGTATACATACCTGGATGTCATGATGTTGGAAGCTTTGGATAAATCATACATCTCAAACCATCGGTTGTCAATCCAGATTTTGAATTCAGTATACAAAGCTTCACTAACCTCCTTTGGATGTGCTGCTATGTCGGCCTTGATGAGTAGGTCATCTTCTTTAACGACTACAGCACGCTTAGCAGCAGAGGATACATGTACTCTCATCGTTGCGACCATGTCAGTGTCGAGCTGTGCAAGTTGAGTCTGATCCAACACTACTTTTGACATTTCTGATGTAAAACATAACTCGACGCAAGGACCATATTCATCACTGTCAAGAGAGTAGCTCTCGTCAGGTGTGGTTGAGCAAAGAAAGACTAGACTAGACAAGACTCTCGTGGTTCAGGCTCGTCTCCGAGCGTGTCCGATGATATGACATCTTCTTCGTCAACAGATGCTGAAACCAAAACACATTGGACGGGCAGCATGGTTGTTGGGACGCAGTAGAGATAATCGTCGGTAGTCGTCGTAGGATGAAGATCCATACGTAGTTCGTCGTACCACTCTTCCAGCATCATAGCTTCGATATTATGTTCCTCATATTCCTCATAGATAGTCGACAGACGGCCTTCACTCGGCGATGAAGCACCTGGGGTATCTGGAGGAGGCCTGTTTCCAGGCGAATCGTGTTCTCCAGACGTCTTGCTTGAGTGCTGATATTTAGCCAGGTCGTCGTGAAATCCTAAGGAAGGGACACGTGAAGTCAAGCATTGAATAAGTCTGGAATGAGTGCTGCCAGTGATCTGAGACATGTTTAGGCCGGTGCCCACACACTCGTAGTAGTGGAAAGCTGGGCTGATATCGTTGTCATAGTGGATCAGCGTAGACCCGGTGGCGTACTTTACTGCAGGTAAGCTTGACACACTTTTGGCCAATCTAACTGCTACTACATGCTCTACTCGGAAGTAGTCTCGTACGAGATACTGTAGTGCTAGATGTACGCGCGGGTGAAACTTGCTGTCGTCTGAAAGATTGAGGTTTCCCTTGTAATCTGGGATATAGCCGAAAACTTTGGCAGGTTTCCCTGCGCCGAGGTGTGCCACATGTGTAAGGGCGGTTTGCATGGCCATATTATCCATGCCAAGTTCCCGTGCGAGGAGACATTCAATGTATAGTGTGTGACGAGCATCAGGATACGTCACAATTACCTCACGAGATCCTGCCTTGACAACAATATGTCCTCTTTCAGGCACATTACGGATCACCGGGAATGGGCAATTCCAGCCTCCATGATCGTCCTTAGTTGCAGTGGGTCGATGGTAGTCTACCAGATCCCCCGCAGAGTAAAGGCGAGCACCATCAGGAGCCGTTTTAGCCCTAAGAGCACGATTTGTCTTGGCCACAGCAGTGGCTTGAATTATGGCTTCTAGGCTAACTTCCCTTACACGACGTTCTCGTTCGTGTCCTGATGTCTCGGGTCCCTTGGGAAAGTCAAGGGTGTCGAGGTCAGGGAGAAAGGGGGGCTGACGTCCTGTGTGTGCTTGGTACGGCGATACTCCGTTGTAAAACGTAAAGGCATTGGTAACGAAGATACCTTCTGCCAATGCTCTAGTGAATACAACAGGGATGTTGTGTCGATTCAGCTCTTCCTCAATCATGTGGAGGACGCCTCTGAGAATGCCGTTTCGTGACTCAATTGAAGTCGCGTGTTGGCCAGGTGCTCGGATACGAAGTTTCGTGCCTTTATTGGCCATCATGGCCTTAGCGGCATCATTTTTTAGGGCGCCTTCTCCGTCTGAGTATAAGACTTTGAAGGGTCCGTGATAGGCAATCCGGCAGTACTGGTTGGCGCCAAGGATAGTGTCACGTTCTCTGTCGGAAATTTCTTGGCCTGCTGCCAGGCGAATACAAAGATCCATAATGTGAAATATGGTCCGTTTCTTGTAGAACATGAGGTCCATTTCGCCTTCATCGAGAAGTTACCAGGAAGGCTCACCGAAGGTAGTGTTGAGTTCCCTGGACGTTCCCATGCTCTGCATTCCCGACAGGTGTCGCAAACTTCTTTGATCATGTTCAGTCGAACGTTATCCAGCCCCACTTTGTCGAGGATTAGCCTCATCTTGGGTTCCTTCGCATGATGCCATCGCAGGTGCAGTTTACGGAGTTCCTTTTTAACGACATGAGGTTCGTGACTACGGAGATTTTGCAGACTGTGTTGGATGTCGAATCTCGTCCAGTCGGGCAGTCGTGGAGCCCCAGGGCCGGTAGACGCAAGAGGGTTCCTTGTGGCTCTCCGCAGTCGGTCTCCTTCGTCGACTGCATCTGGAGGTGGTGGTACGCCTTGTAGGCGGCCGCGACGAGCCGCTACCTGTGGCGCTTCGCTAGAGGACGCAGAAGGCGTGTTTCCACGCTCGGGGGCGTCTCGTAGCATGTCGTAACTGCTGGCACCAGATGTCGGATCAACGTTACCGAAGGATCGTGGTCGTGGTGGCCTGGCGTGTGCGCCTTGGCGGCCACCTGAAGCTGAAGCTTGGCCCTCACCAGGTTTAGGTAAGGGTTTCCACCAAGCTGGCACGGTTTTGCCTTCGGGGTCGCGGTCGTCTGGAAGTTTAAATGGTTCAGCAAAACGACATTTACCAGGTTCGGTATCGAGGTGGTTCTTAACACCTTTGCTTCTCGTAATATCCCTCTGGCGTGCGGGACATGGCCAATATGCAGAGATGGAATCATGATATTTACACTGCGTAGGGTCTCTGTTATGGCTGAGACTGTCCTTTCGGACGTTGTCGATGCATGCCGGGCAGGTGGCCACCTTTGGGATGATACGATCACCGATGCGTCTCATACCTTCGCCTGGTTCAGCTTGATCGGGAAGGTCTGCAGGGTAAGCATGTGCAGTACTTATAGGCACGTTTCCGCGCGTAGTATCAATGGCTTTCGCCAGATAGGCGGCTTCCACAAAGGCAGACTGCAGTCGTCGAGTGTATTTTTGTGCCAGTGAAAGAAAGCTCTTTATTGCACGGTTGTGCGTGCACATGCTGACCGTTGCATTTGAGTCGCTCAAAAGGTTTAAGAATTGTCTCGTCATTGCTGGTGATATTTGTCGGCTTCTTAATATAGTCACCAACCGTATCTTTGAGTCCCGTAGCACATTGATGAATGCGTACGGTTGTAATGTGTGGTCGGTTAGCAAGTTTCTTCCATGGGGAAATATCATCCACCCGTGTTCCTGTCGGTTGTTCGCGTATAAACCACCTCCGAGCGTCATCTTGGGTTGCAGCAATTTTACCACAGTAAGTTATGTGTGGTAAATCTTCTCTGTGGTGCTGTTCCCAAGTGTTGTGATTGACTTTGTAGTTGTAGTAGGATGGTGGCCCCGTAGTGCGGCAACTGGGTTGTATTATGGCAACTCGTACGTAGCATATAGCGAAGTAATGATCTACAACCCGCTGCACCGAAGGGTCTCCAAGGTCGACACATGTGGTCTTGTCTAGGTTGCCTCCTGAGGAGAGTCCCATTGAGAAGGCAAGCTCTGAGATACCACCCTCACCGCCACAAAGCTCCAACATATCCACGCAGTTGTTATGACCATAGCATAGTGTAGCGACTATGCTGTATATGTTAGCGTGTGTGTCGGGCATGGATGTGGGGAGGGTAAGGAACAGGTCATCGTCCTCATCGGAGCTTATCAGCTCAATAGGGACGTCAGTACTCCAGGTCGCCATAAGATCCTGTCCGAGTCCTGACAAGTCGTCGCCGCAATCATCGTTTCCGTCTTCAACGTGCTTTTTAATGCGGCGAGGCTTGATGCCTGCTTCCTTTTCGGCTTTGAGCCTTTCCTTCTGCTTGATACGCGATTCTGTAGGTAAAACTTGCTCGTTTTGTTCGCCGGTCTGCGTGCCCATTGTCGTGGTTGAGTGGGTACATGCGTCAATCGCCAGAGTCGGGAGGGGGAGAGAACAGTCATCTATGATGACGCGTCGAGGTTTCTGCGGTGATTGAGTAGGCTCGTTTCCGAGCAAGACCGGTTCCTCGGGTTGCCAATACAACCGAGTGCTGATGTTGGCAACCCCTGCAGGTAGTGGTGCATGCCAAGCATACCCTGTTGGTTGATCGGTAACTGAGATATCCCGAATAACCGCATTGGTATCCAGGTTAATCGTTACACGTCGGAGAACATCAGACCATTTCGGTCCTCCCTTGTTGGTCGTCACGTAGTGATGGATGTTGTGGTCCGTGCGCGTATAAGTGTTTAAATATACAGGCACGTTTCCGTGCGTGGTGGTGCTCCCCAGGATGTCGTCGTTCAGATGACGGATGAGTGTAGTGCGTGTCTGAGCTCGCCATTCAGCATGCCGTTCTGTATGGCCGTGCCAATCCAACACATGTTGTGGTATTGCCTGTTTGCGTGTACATGCCCACAGCTTCGAGCTAATCGGTATTGATGACGCTACCTGCATATAAGTACCACTCGGTGTACTGTCTTGCATATTGAACCGAATACCGAAATGACACAGACGCATCCGTATTACTGACAACTTAAGATCTTCTTGGGTATCACGTACTGGAGATAGCTTCCAAACATATCCTGGGGGACCAAATATAATGATTTTCATACGGGGTTTCTTGGCTTTTATCAACAGGTTCTGGATACGTGACCAATGTGGGGCCACTCTCTTTCCTAGAATTCGTACATACCAGTCACCCGGGGTACTAATCCATATGAGAGTGTAATCTCCACTGATCACCGCGCCCAGGTAATCTGTGCCCACGCTTGTCATAAGCTCATTGTGGGAAATACGATCACAGATATAACCTCGGGTGCGGAGGTCGGCGCAAGCCTCTCTCGTATCTTCAATGACAAAAGCCCTCTTACTAAGGCAGGTTACCCCGCTGTCCTTGTTACCCCCCGGCTTTTCGGCCAACAGGCAAGACGACGAGGGGGCGACGTCGCCCTGCCATCTTCAAGATAAAGAAGATGTGCCTGCAATGTCTGCCAGCATCTGGGCTTCCCTCAGATGCTGGAGCTCAGCACTGCAGCGCGCCGTGGCCTCAGAGGCGGATTGCTCCGCAAATGCTGTCAGCATGGATGGATTATCCATCAGCTGTTTCAGCACGCCTTTGGACCTAGCGTCGCTGACCGTCTGCAGCTCACGGTTAGTGTACCCCATTACTATCTTCCGGCGGGACCGTACATCGTCCATGGGTACACTTCCACCATGCTGGGCCAGTTTCCTGGCAACGAAGCAGTCGAACGATTCAAGATCGTCGATGTTATCGCCTCGCATAGTGGCCTTGGCGAGCGTCTCCATCAACCCCTGAGGCAGGTTTCCCTGCAATTGCTCGCGCTCCTGCGCCGGGGTCGGCTCGCCCGTCAGCACTGTCTGGAATGACGTGCTGCTTGAGCTCGAGGCGGGTTGCCCCGCAGCTCCAAAACGATCGCACCTGATCGACAGATGCCCTGACGGCAACTTCGTCGTCGGCATGATCTTGGAGCCCTCGGGGAGCTCCATTTTGACCTGCCCCTTTCCAGGGAATATCAGCTTCTCCTGGCCTCGTTCAAGCACGATGATCGTGCGTTTGTCCTGCAACTATCGAGGCCTAGGATGGCTGGCAGGTCTTTGCCACAGCCTGAAACAATGTTCGTCTTATATGAATCGAGCTGGGTCGACCCCTGGTACTCGCAGGCAATACTGAATGTGCCTACGGTATCCGCTGGGGCCGACCCTTCTCCCACTCCGTTGATATTTAAACGAGAGCGGGGCTCGAACGTACAAATACGGCCATGTGCCTCAGCAGCCTGGACGAACTTGCGGCTCGTGTTTTCGCCCATGATGTTGATCTTCGAGCCTACATCGATGAGGATGGAATTTCCACCATCATCCAATAACGTCTTACTCGGCTGCTTGATGTGCACCGTTTCTGAAGTGTCGGCTGTGCCGTCAGGCGGGTTTCCCCGCGAGTCGGTCGCACTCCCTGGCGGGTTGCCCCGCATGACGCTGGCATGCGGCCTGCCTTCGGCCATGCGCACCAGGTCGATGTACTGGAAGTGCGACACGTGCTGGACGTGATCGCCGCGCTCCTCCCGCCAGTTGGCATACTCATCACGTATGCTCTTATACTGTTCGCTGGTCGTGCGTCTCGTCAGCGTCAGATACGAGTGAAGGGCAATATCCTGCAGCCCCTCATTCGTGAGGTGATCCCTGTATTGCAGCCACTCCTCGAACTCCTCGTTCGTCGCTGTAATATCGACGGCCCTGGCTGCCGTTGCTGATGTTGCCACTGAGGAATCTGAGATGTCAAGCGACGGACTATCAGTCTCAGGATTATCGGCATCCAGCATAAAAGTCGTGTGTGCATTATCCATTTGATTCTGGAAATGCCGAACACGCAACTCACGCAGCTGGTCAGGGTCCAGTGCCGTCTCTGCCCCACCCCCACTCTGGGGAGACATCTGAGGAGTATTAGGCAGGTTTCCCTGCTGAGGCGCCGTCATCGGGATAAGCTGATCGAAGTATCCCGTCTCCATCGGCGGTCTCACCTCCTCTGGCAGGTTCCCCTGCTGTTGGGGCTGAGCTGTCTGCCTATCTAGCATCCTGGCCGTCATCTCCTCCACCATGCTCCTCAACTCCCGCAGCTCCCTCGCTGCTTGCTCAGGAGTCTGAATGAAGGAGCCGGTCCACGGACATGATGACGCTATGATGCCAGGTGCTCGGCAGATAGCACATGGTGGCTGCTGAGGATCTCCCTCGCGCTGATTTGTGACGTGGCCTACCATGTTTGAATTCCAGCACCCCTCATGGAACAAGTGATTACACCTCAAACGGTAAACACTTTCCCTGGGCTGAAATTCTTCGAGGCATACCGCACAGGTATCTTCCATCCCAGTGAAAACTTCTACATCTGCTGCTCTGGGATATACCCGCCGCTGTCTCTCCAATACCGTCTCGGAGGGCATGAAGGCAGCTGGGGGAGCCCCTGTTGGATCCAGCACCTCCGGCACTCCGGCATTTGGCACGGAGGTGGTAGGGGTCACAGCGGGCGAGTTTCCTCGCAAAGGTGAGGCTCTGTTTCTCACAACCTCAAGTGCAGCTGCACGTGAATGATTACGTACGCTCTGCACGGCCTGTCTCCGCCTGAAGCATGCCTGTTGAGTGTGGTATGTCTGCCTGATATAATCAGGCACGCCCCTACTGCCAGACGATATCGAATGGGCAGTGGGCTGGACAGCCACATCTGGCGTCGTCGGTGAAGGCATGAAGGCCATGTGCGGATACATAGATTGATCACTGCAGCGCACGTTAGTGAGGCTGTGGAGCTGATCCGCCAATTCGCGAACAAACTTGTTCGGAACTCTGGACCCATCAGGGTACAATGGCGGATTCATGTGCGCTGGCGGTGGCCTCTGGCCCTGGGCCATGCTCGGGTGAGCATTGAACGCTGGGATGAAGGCTCGTTGCCGAGCAGGATCCTTTGGGTTGGGACCCTCAGGCTCCCAGGGCCAGGCCGGCCTCCACCTCTGACCACTTGGGTGAGGCAGATTATGGCTCTGCACCTGCTGCACAGCGGCCGCCACTCTTGCACGGTCGTCATCAGGCACACCAGCTACTGTGGTTTGTCCAGCAAACGGCCGATGATGGCTTGGGGTGCCGGGCAGGTTTCCCTGCTGACTCGTTGGAGTGCCGGGCGGCATCATGTTCAGGAGAGCCGTACCATGCTCAGCCCTAGCCGCTGCGATCCTCTCCATGAGGGTGCCGTTCGTGGCAGGGCGGCCAGGAGTCCCGAACGGAGACTGTGCAGGTGGTGTAGCCATTGGGGTCATGCCCCTCGGTGTGTGCATGCTCTGCGAGGGGCTTCCATGCGTCTGCTCAAATCGAGCAGGCTCTCCAAAGATGCGGCCGAACGTCTGCGGGTCTCCCTGCGGCTCAGGCATCTCAGCTCTGAGTCCATTTATAGGCGGGTTTCCCTGCATGGCCTGACGATTTCGCGTCGCCATGGCGGACATTGCTCCCTGGCCTGCGGCCCAGGGGTCCTGCTGATATAACCTATCCGCCAATTGCTCCACCTGTTCAGGGTTCAGAGCCGCCGCTATCTGGTCCAAGTCCGAGGTGCTGATGGCCTGCCAAGACACGGCGCTAGGCCCTTGGCTTGGGGCGCGGCTTGGAGCCGCGCTCCCGGCCTCACTCTCGGTGATCATGAAGATCTGGTGGACCTCGGGCTGGTTTCCCAGCTTGGCGGGACTGTAGTGGTCCCCAACCTCCCTGTGGAGGTAGACCATGGGAGGGTCGACGCCCTCTTGGTCTCGGGACCACTGGTGTTTGACGCTGGCACTGCCAACGTCAGCCCACCTGCCGGGGGCCGACAGCACGGCGGGGGGGACACGCGCCCGGCGATCCCCCAAGTACTCTGGATTGCGCCAGTGCTTCCCCGTGGCAAGGTCCTCTACATGGGAAATGTAGTACGGTTCGATGATACCGTTGTTTCCCTCAGACAAAAGGACTCCGTTATCAGACCAACAGAACTTCATACCATCTTGCATGGCCTTGTGCCAATCTACGAATATGATGATGTCTGAGTCTGGGCCCCACCCACTGTTCACGGCGCGACGGCGAACCGTCGGCGCGAAGTGGATGCGCGACCGGCCTGCCCCCTGTTTCTTCGTGTTGTGCTCGGGTCTACAGGACAAGCCGTGCCACATAATGCCTTCGAAGGCATGCCACCGAGTGCCATGCATGGCGACTTTGGGGTACGGGGCCGGTCTCCCGGCAGGTTGGTCGCACAGTACAATATAGTTGTACAGCGACCATGGAGCTTTCAATGTCCATGAATGCCCCTGAGAGGCGCGGATGAAGATCTCGGGCTCACCGGAGTCCCGCATTAACACCTTTAACTGAAGGCGCTGTTTTTCTTCTCCGTCTGGTTCACGGACATGAACCACTTCCATCATGATGGCTGCCAGTTGGTCAACCGTGCGAGCATATAGGTTCGCATTGATGACTTTGGCCTCGTCATATCTTGGATTATACCCATCGTGTCTCGATTTTCCTGTGTTCCACGGATAATCCTTCACGAGCTCCACGAGGTTAATCCAACCATCATGATCATCGAAGGAAGCCAGGTCCCACACAGGATTGTGTGGTTTGTCTGGCGCATGTCTGCATATCCTGCTGAGAGCTTTACTCAGCTGTTTGAGAGTGTGATTGGATGTAGGAAGGATGTTAGCTTGCCTGCATTTCTTCATGAATGCCTCATCCACCGAGCGTATTGGTGGGAGCTTCCGCAGAGCGAGTCTATCCCTGATCACACTCGGAGTCCCACTGGTGAAGGACGTGTCCCCTGGGTGGTGCAGCTGATCCACGGGCGGGTTTCCCCGCATAGGAGCCTCTGTCGCTGAAGAGGCTGCGGCTCCTGAAAAGGAGGAAGCTGCAGCGGCAGCGCCTGGCGGGTTTCCCCGCGGTGATATGCGACTGGCGCTGCCCCTAATCGTCGGCACCCAGGTACCCCTAGACATAGCACCTTCGTCGGACCTTTTGGAGCGGGCCGCCGCAGGCGAAGCTGGCGCAGGGGCATACCCGGTGCGCTCGAAAGCTGCCGCCCTTTTAGCAATGGAACTGCTGCGACTAGGCGGGCGTCTCCGTTCCTGCACAGGGTCCTGAGATTGCTGCTTGGGCTCAGACGCTTGTGCATGAGTTGCGCCAATCGGCGGTCTCGGAGTTGCAGAGCGAGGCGCCTCCATCTGCACGTCTGGCCCAGGATCCTGAGAGCGTGCTTTCGGTTTCACCTCCGAAGACGACTTTGGTGCCGGGGTTTCACTCTTAGCCTTCGAAAGTAGTGGGAGCGGGGGTTTCCTAGCCCCCTTCATGTAAATCTTGTTGGAATCCTCCAACATCTTGCGAGTTGCCTCGCGTGCGCGTTCGTCTGCTATCCGCATACGTTCCTCGTCCTCCGCCACGCGTTGGGCCTTCTGTTCATCCTTGGATGTCAGTTCTGGTTGTTGGGACTGACTAGAAACGCCGGGCGAGTTTCCTCGCATACCAGGAAGACTAAAGAGCGCGTCTTTCTCTTCCTGGGTCATGGGCACCAGTCCTCCCCTTGGAACCGGGGTAGACTTCTCCTCTTCCTGTTTCGGATCCAAGTGGCCCAGGATCCCGAGACGACGATTCACTTCTGCGATCTCGTCCTGTGTCATCGGGATAAGTGGCGGATGGCCCTCTTTATGAAGGGTTTTGCCCCTGTTTGGGCTCAGACCTTCATTGTTGCCAACGGGGCATCCCGGCCTGTGGTTCTGGAACGGCTCGGAACAAGGTCCGCAAGCTGCTTGAGGCCTATACTGCTTGCGAGCCGCGATGATGTTTCGCAGCTGGGTCCGCACTTCCTCAATTTCAGGGCGGCGGATGTTTGTTGCAAGCTGATAGCCTCCGCGGATGGCTTTACCCTCAGCGTCCCTATAGGCAGGGTTGCCCTTGCCGAAGGCCGAGTGTTCCCCTTTTCGGCGTCTTGGGTCATCATGCGGAAGCAGCTGGCCTCCTCGCCTGAGAGCGCGTTCTTTCGGGCCAGCCTGCCTCCACTCACGAGGAAGCCGAGCCTGTGGATGTGGCTCTCCTCTGACACGTGGATGGGAGCGAGACCTTCCAGCATTCTCATCAGAAGAGGCTGCCGAAGCAGCCTGAGTGGTAGCCGGCGGAGGCGCCTGCGGAGGCTCCTGTGCGATCCCAGGTGGATCGGCCACATGAGGCAGGTTTCCCTGCTGGCTGGAGCTCGGCGCAAATGGCGCTTGTGCCGATGGTGATGGTACTTCAGGCTCGTCGGGATCAAAGTCCACCTCTACCTCTCCGTTGACTTCCATCATGAGGATTGTGACTTCGTCCTCGCATAGCCCGCAACCATCGCCCTCTTCTTCTTCTGATGTAGAACTGCCAATGATGATGGCCATTGGCGCAGCTGGGACAGGCAGGTCTCCCTGCATAGCCGGCGTCTGCGCGTCGCTCGGCTGCCCCGGGGTAGGCGGCGCGGTTGTCGGCTCAGGCTCGTTGCCGAGCACAGGCTGCCCGGCAATGTTGCGCATGGCTGTATTGTTTGGCCACAGTCCTACCGCCTGGAGGCCCCATCCTGGCGGGGGAAGAGCCTGACCGCGCATGGCGATGGCCCTTTCAAGAGCATCGCGCCATCTCCCGCGGGAGTATATCACGTGTCTCTGCACGCCCTCAGGATGCACGCTGTCAATGAAAGTCAAAGCTGCCAACGCTAACTCCGAATCATCGCAGGCGTCGGTGTCCTGCAGCATCATGATACCAGCTTCGATGCTCTCTTGACTCTCGGGATATGCTATGATAAGTATCTCATGCGTCCTCATGAGGGTTTGCAGAAGTGTACGTGGTCCGTACTCGCCTGGAACAAGCGAACCAGGGGGTGCAAATGGGATCTCTGGTTCACCTGCAATGAAAGCTTGAACGAACGCTTGAGACTCCATATCTATAAGTTCTCCATTAGTTTGGGGATAGGTAGGCCTGTTTCCAGGCGGGAGTTCAGGTGGAGGTTGGAGGTTGCGTTCAACCTCGGAAGGCGAGGCCTCCACAGTGATGTCCTCGTCACTGCTTTCGTAGGCCATGATGTTGCCTGGGTTCCCGAACATCCAGTCGAAGAAAGAAAGAGGCTGGTTTCCCAGCGTACCGTGATCCACGGGAGTGAGCTCGTTGTTGCCAATAACGAACCGGCGGACGTACTCGAGGTAGTACGCGTAGAATCCATGACCATACGCCTCGAGCTCGTCGACGTTGTCCATGCAACTGACCCAAGTGTAAAATATCTGTTCCATGGCCTCAAAATCTTGGAGGCTCAGATATTCGATGAACGGTTCACTTGAGCCAGCATGGACTTCGGTCGACCCGCCCTTTCCATTTCCCTTCGCTGGACAATCTCGCACAAGATGGTCGGTGCTGTCGCATTCATGGCACTTAAGAACCTGGCCGTCTCTACCTCGCGGGTTTCCCCGCCTACCCTTGCCTTTTCCTGGGGTCTCTCTACGGCCCTTGCCGCGGCCCTTTCCCCCGAAGAATATCTCATCATATTGTTCATCTGAGAGCCTCTGGAGGAATGCCGTGATGCCGCGTCCGTTCAACCTCCGACGACCTCGTTTACCTTTACCTTTTCCCTTGAAGCTCCTCCGTATCCTCCTCCTAACACGACGCACTGGTTTTCGTGTGAACCTCCTCCACCTCCGTTTAGCCTGTTGTAATAACCAGAACAAATGTTCAGCGCGCTGATTGTCATTATCCATATTCATTCTATCTGACCAATCTAAAGCTTCAACACCGTCTGATGATATAGTATCTGTGTCGGTGCCGGAGTCGAAGTCCTCGTCTCCCAAGTAGGTGGATACACCGTCGGTTAGGGGGTTTGATTCACCCCATAAGGAACGGTGTGGTTGTGGTTCTCTAGAAGGAGGGCTGGTTGCCCAGCTTGGTTGTGATCGATCTCCTGCTAGTAGAGCAGTGGATTCTCCAGGATCATCGGCCCATATGCTTGAGGGCCCGTTCCCAGGCTGGGCTTCAGTGGTCAAGGTAGTGTAGAAATTTCCACTACCAGATCCCCTTCCCCTTCCAAACACAGATCCTATATTACCAGGAGACCGTTCAGATAGGTGGCCTATCGAACGCATCCTCTCCAGCAACTCATCATACTGTTGTTGTGTTCGGGGCATTTGGTGATTGAGTGGCTGTAAGAGTTGCATGGCTCGCTGGTTGCCGACGCCTAAGGCGCGGAACAGGATCGTGGTTAGTAGTTGGAAGTTGGGAAGGTCAAATCCCACCGACTGTGCCTCAAGTCGGGCCATTTCGAATCGGGTAAGGGTGACATCGATTCGTTCCCCGTGAGGCACGTGGAAGTCGATGAGTTGTGTGCCGGAAGTGAGCTGGCGCTCATCTTCCAGGCGTTCGAACTTCATGCTTAGGAGGAACATGATGTAGGTCACTGGGTCGGTGTGGACCCCATCGATGTCAGCACCATAATTTATAATGTCAGGCGGTACCCTCATGGCGAGTGTCCTCGCTAGGCCACCCAGGCCGCGTTGTATGGCGGCCGCTTGGGCCTGTGGCGTCATACGTCCGCTTGTGACGTTGAGCCATGCGTTGACCTCATAAACGTACTCGCGGAAAGGTACGTTGCCTTGAGGGTCCCAATATGGGCCATGTGTTTGCCCATCGGTGCTGTTGTCTCCACGACGCATGTGTCCGATTGCTGCCCCCAGCGCGAACCATATGATAGCGAAGATAACCAGCCCAAGGCTGTGTAGATAGGGGTGGTTATGAGGCGCGTTGCCGCGCTGGGGTAGCGCCTTGTCGAGTCTTCGAGGCGCTCTATCTGGCGGATCTCTCCGCCCATGCTTCAGGTATTGCGCTTTTGGCTCGTTGCCGAGCGGTTGGTAGTAGCGCAATGATGAAGCGTATATGGTACCAATGTCGTTGTCTAGACGTCGTACCTCTCGTGTCGCTTCTTGCTCTTGGATAGATCCTCGTAAACGTACTGGGAGTGATAGCGCAGGGTGGTAGATGGTCACGAAGATCGTGCCGAAGAGTATGAGGCCAAGAAGAGCAAGGGCTGACCACACGAGAGTGCGGCCAGCTCCGCTACCAAGTCGAAAGTGAGCCTGGTAACTCAAATAGCATCCGCTTCCATGGGAAGCGGATGGCAAATAGCGTCCGGTATCGTACTGAAGTGTTTCAGTAAGAGGAATGGACGGATATGATAGGATAGGATCGATGTAATGATCTTTCCAGCACGTAGCGAACACAAGCAGTGTCCGGGCAAATAGGGCGCGCGTGCCTCGAGCCCAAGGCAACGGCGCGCGAGCTATGCTCCCGATGCTATAACATCTCCCAAACAGCTACCCTTAAAGTGATCGACCCCGACCAGTGCCACGAGCCGCACACTTCACCGAATCTGGGGCGCGGGGAGCAAGGCTGGAAGCCAGGGGGCCCCAAGAGGGCCCCGAAGGAACCCAGAAGGCTTGCAAGATTGCCCCAGGGGCTCCCATGCCGAAAGATCAGCGAAGTCGGCGACACGCAAGAGTGACCCTGGGTAAGAGTGACCTTTGGTGCGCGGTTCCGGGGGACCAAACACGAGCGCGCAAGACACTACTACCTACCGCTCCGCGCTCGGCGGAAGGCCACCCTTTCGGGGGGCGTCCAAGACGGCGGGGCACAAATCATGGTCGGCGGCATGTGCGCGGCCCAAAGGGGGGGGGGGCCAGGGACGCAACGAAACAAGAAGAAACGCCACGAAGTCTGGGGAAATATCATGTCCCACGTCATGATATCCCCCCCCCTAGTCATCACCCCCCTCTTTGCCGCCCCCAACTCCCAGGATGGCCCTGGCCTGGCACAGTGGTGGTGTGTGGATGCCTTCGTCGGATACTCCGCACCGCGCCCGGCGAAAGGCCACTCTTGCGTGCAGCCGACGAAGGCATTCATGACGACTCCTGGGCCTGCCCATGCTGATCACCCCGGTCTTCGCTCTTCCCGACGGCTGCCCCACCTGTGCTCCACTGCTTGGCTCCCCGCTCCTTCTGCCTGTCCCCTCCTCCTCCTCCTCCTCCTCCTCCTCCTCCTCCTACCCTAGCTATTGCCGCTCCTCGCCCTCATCTTTCCTCGACCCCCCTCGGGCCCCGCCCCCCGAGACGAAGCCAGGACGAGGATCAAATCCGGGCGAGGACCAATCGAGAATCTCGGAGATCCAGCGGCTCTGGAGGATGTCTCGGGCGCCGCGGCCTTCTCAGAGCGGTCCGTCACGCTTTGAGAGCGTTCAGAAACGCTCTGGGACGGATTTATCCTCGTCCTAGCCCCGTGCGACGCTCCCCTCCCCAGACCCCCGACGTCGTGATTGTGTCACAGCGTCGACCCCCAGAGGTCTGGACCCCTTTCCCTGGGACCGGTTTTTCATCCCGAATGTGTTTGGGCGGCCTCGAGGCCTGGCAAGGGCCCCCGGTGGCCGAAAGTAGTGAAATCACGCGGTCGCGATATTTACACAACGCCAGGGGGGTCTGGGTCCCCTTGCCCCTCCGCTGCCCCCGCTCCCGCGACCCGCGGCGCGCACGCCAGACGACCCCTCGCCCTCGAGGGAGGGTCGGGGGTGAGCAAACGCGGAGCAGCCATCCATGGAGTTGGCGCGCGGTCGCCAGAGGAGGAGGAGGAGGAGGGGGAGGAGGAGGAGGAGGAGGAGGAGGAGGAGGAGGAGGAGGAGGAGGAGGAGGAGGAGGAGGAGGAGGAGGGGGAGGTGCCCTCCCCGAACCTGCGGCTGGCGCCGCCTCCTGCGGCGGCGGGAGTCCGCGGTTCCCCACGGAGACGGGACTCGTCGCTGATCCACGCCCCCTTGCTCCATGTTCGCGATCGCCCGACTCGGGAACTGGGCATCGCTCGGACGCCCATTCCCCGTGTTTTTTTCGGTTTCGTGCGTGGCCTTTTCGCCAAATGATCACAAATGCTCCTCGATGGTCCTCGCCGAAGGAAAAATGCACACATCCGAGCGATGCCAAGGGAAATGCCCGAGACTCGCCCCTCCCCCTCGGCCGCGGCCGGGCTGCTGCCCAAGACGCGGCCAGGACCTCGCGCATCGGAATCGGAGCAGAACGCGTCGGGGATCTCTGAGATCTGGCGGCCCTGGAGGACGTACAACTGTCGCGCAGCCACAAGGCACGCCAAATCAGGAGCGAATGGGGCTCTGCGGGCCATGGCGAACCTCGGCCACAAAGAGGTCCCCCCACCTCAGAGGCCTGCTGGATGGGGTCGGAGTAGATGGGGTCGGAGGGTCGCGCGGCATCGCCGATAGATCGGCAATGCATCGGCCATGCATCGGCGCTGCCTCTGCGAGGCATCGTCGACGTCGGCGGTGCACCAGCGACGCCGACGTGAAGCAGATCGGGCTGCACGTCCAGCCGCATCGGCGATGCATCGGCGATGCGGTGCGATCCTCCGACCCCATCTGCTCCGACCCCGTCTAGGATGTCCAGAGACCTGGACCCGAGGCGCGGCCCGGAAACCCGAGCCCCTCCTGAGCCCAACCATGGGCGAGCGCGGCCCACTCGCAGAGTGACTGCTCGCAAATGGCCCGGATCCGTCGCGGGTGACCTCTACGATACCTTGCATCGAAGCAGGCATGCGTTTTTCGGGCGTTTGCGAGTATCGGCGGTGGACAAACCTCCCTGTAGTAAACCTCCCTTTGGTGAAAGCGGCCCAGGACCGAAACCGACGGACCTGGAGCCGCACAAAGGACGGCCGCGACGCCCTCTCGCGAACCGAGGACGGCCAATTCATGAATTGACGTCTCAGGGTAGGAGGCCAGCCCACCCCGGAGAGGAGGCCGAGGGGGAGGAGAAGGAGGAGGAGGAGGAGAAGGAGGAGGAGAAGGAGGAGGAGGCCTGCCCACCCCCGAGAGCAGGCACTCTGCGAGCAGTGGAGCGCGCTCGGTGAACAAAAAGGCCTTCCTCGCCTCGGCGCGGCGGGGCGGTGCCGGGCGCCCCGCGGCGTCCGAGAGGGGGGGGGGTCCGCAAGCCGCGGCCCGAGCGGGAGGGGGGACCCAAAGGCACGCGCTCGGTGAACAAAAAGGCCTTCCTCGCCTCGGCGCGGCGGGGCGGTGCCGGGCGCCCCGCGCGTCCGAGAGGGGGGGTTGTCCGCAAGCCGCGGCCCGAGGCGGGAGGGGGACCCAAAGGCAACGCGCTGGGTGAACAAAAAGGCCTCCTCGCCTCGGCGCGGCGGGGCGGTGCCGGGCGCCCCGCGGCGTCCGAGAGGGGGGGGGGTCCGCAAGCCGCGGCCCGAGCGGGAGGGGGGACCCAAAGGCACGCGCTCGGTGAACAAAAAGGCCTTCCTCGCCTCGGCGCGGCGGGGCGGTGCCGGGCGCCCCGCGGCGTCCGAGAGGGGGGGGGGTCCGCAAGCCGCGGCCCGAGCGGGAGGGGGGACCCAAAGGCACGCGCTCGGTGAACAAAAAGGCCTTCCTCGCCTCGGCGCGGCGGGGCGGTGCCGGGGCGCCCCGCCCCCCCCCCGCGGCGTCCAGAGGGGGGGTGGGGTCCCCAAGACCCGGCCCGACGGGAGGGGGGGAACCCAAAGGCCGAGCGGCCGGTGAACAAAAAAGCCGATTTCCCTCGGGCCATCGGCGCGCGGGGCGGTGCAGGGCGCCCGCGGCGGGTTCCCGAGAGGGTGGTGGTCCGCAAGCCGGGCGGCCTCGAGCGGAGGGGGGACCCAAAAGGCACGCGCTCGGTGAACAAAAAAGCCTTCCTCGCCTCGGCGCGGCGGGGCGGTGCCGGGCCCGGGCGCCCCGCGGCGTCCGAGAGGGGGGTGGTCCGCAAAGCCGCGGCCCCAGCGGGAGGGGGACCAAAGGCACGCGTTTCAGACGGGTGAACATCAAAAAGGCCTCCTCGGCCTCGCGAACGGCGGGGGCTGGTGCCAGGGGCGCCCCGAAGGCGTCCTGGAGGGGGGGGGGGGTCCGCAAGCCGCGGCCCGAGCGGGGCGAGGGGGGACCCCAAAGACAGGCGCTCGGTGAACAAAAGGCCTTCCTCGCCTCGGCGCGGCGGGGCGGTGCCCGGGCGCCCCGCGGCCCCGGGGTCGTTCCGAGAGGCGCGGGGGGTCCGCAAGCCCCCCCCGCGGCCCGACGGGAGGGGGACCCAAAAGGCAGAAGCTCGGTGAACAAAAAGGCCTTCCTCGCCTCGGCGCGGCGGGGCGGTGCCGGGCGCCCCGCGGCGTCCGAGAGGGGGGGGGGTCCGCAAGCCGCGGCCCGAGCGGGAGGGGGGACCCAAAGGCACGCGCTCGGTGAACAAAAAGGCCTTCCTCGCCTCGGCGCGGCGGGGCGGTGCCGGGCGCCCCGCGGCGTCCGAGAGGGGGGGGGGTCCGCAAGCCGCGGCCCGAGCGGGAGGGGGGACCCAAAGGCACGCGCTCGGTGAACAAAAAGGCCTTCCTCGCCTCGGCGCGGCGGGGCGGTGCCGGGCGCCCCGCGGCCCCGGGGGCGTCCGAGAGGCGGGGGGGTCCGCAAGCCGCGGCCCGAGCGGGAGGGGGGACCCAAAGGCACGCGCTCGGTGAACAAAAAGGCCTTCCTCGCCTCGGCGCGGCGGGGCGGTGCCGGGCGCCCCGCGGCGTCCGAGAGGGGGGGTCCGCAAGCCGCGGCCCGAGCTGGAGGTTGGAGGGGGGGACCAAAGGCACGCGCTCGGTGAAACAAAAAGACTTCCTCGCCTCGGCGCGGCGAGGCGGTGCCGGGCGCCCCGCGGCGTCCGAGAGGGGGGGGGTCCGCAAGCCGCGGCCCGAGCGGGAGGGGGGACCCAAAGGCACGCGCTCGGTGAACAAAAAGGCCTTCCTCGCCTCGGCGCGGCGCGGCGGTGCCGGGCGCCCCGGGGGCGTCCGAGAGGCGGGGGGGTCCGCAAGCCGCGGCCCGAGCGGGAGGGGGGACCCGGGGGGGACGTGCTGCAGCCCGCCGACCGCCGCCCGCTGGGGTGCGAGGCCCGTCCTCGCCTCGCGGCGGGGCCGTGCCGGGCGCCCCGCGGCGGGGCCCGCGCCCAAACTCCGCGCTGGCCTCCGCCTGCTGGGGGGAGGAGGGCGCGTGCGCTGTGCGATCGGGTGCCCCCCGCTGCCCCTGCAAAAAAGGGGAGGGGGGGCAGCCAATCAAGGAGGGGAGAGGAGGGGGAGGGGAGGAGGAGGGGAAGCTGTCCCCCCTCCCCCTTTCTCCCTCCCCCTGAAAAGGGGGGAGGGAGGAAGGCTCTCTCCCTCCCCCCCAAGGCCCAAAACCTCGTTGAAAGGGGGGGGGTGTCTCCCGGGCCCGCTGGCGCACCCCTGGAGGCTCTGGAGCTTCCAGATCTGCATCCCGTGGCCTCGAAGACGTTCCAGGACGGTCCCGAATCGCGGAACGATCGGTCCAAGACGCCTGCGATGGCTCGAAGACGCCTTCGAGACGCTTCAACGAGCCTTCCCAAAAGGGCCCCGAGAGGCACAGATCGATGGGCTTCCGTGGGTTTCTTCGAGGAGTACCGTCTTCTCCAGCTTCCGACGCTCCAAGACGGTCCATGACGCACCGTAGACCGTCCCCAAACTGCCCTAGAGGCCCCTC
>CAUYUJ010001657.1:62500-70000 GCA_963575745.1 Prorocentrum cordatum
TAGTAGTAGTAGTAGTCGTAGTAGTAATTGTAGTCGTAGTAGTAGTAGTAGTGGTAACAGTGGTAGTAGTAGTAGTAGTAGTAGTAGTAGTAGTAGTAGTAGTAGTAAAAGTGATAGTAGTAGTAGTAGTAGTAGTAGTAGTAGTAGTAGTAATAGCAGTGATCGTCCTAGTAGGTGGTGGTAGTAGTGGTAGTAATAATAATGGTCGTAGTAATACTAGTAGTAGTAGTCGTGGTAGTAGTAGTAGTAGTAGTAGTCGTAGTAGTAGTAGTAGTAGTAGTAGCACTAGTAGTAGTAGTAGTAGCACTAGTCGTAGTAGTAATAAAAGTAGTAATCGTACTAGTGGCGCTAGTAGTAGTAGTAGTAGTGGTAGTACTAGTAGTAGTAGTAGTAGTAGTAGTAGTCGTAGTAGTCGTAGTAGTAGTAGTAGTAGTACGTTCGCTCAGTAGTAGTAGTATAGTACCAGTAGTAGTAGTAGTGTGAATAGTAGTAGTAGTAGTAGTAGTAGTAGTAGTAGTAGTAGTGGTAGTTGTAGTTGTAGTAGTAGTAGTGGTAGTAATCGTAATAGTAGTAGGAGTAGTAGTGGTAGTAGTAGTAGTAATAGTAGTAGTAGTAGTAGTAGTAGTAGTAGTAGTAGTAGTAGTAGTAGTAGTAGTGGTAATCGTAGTAGCCGAAGTAGTAGCAGTGCTAGTAATGGAAATAAGAATAGTAGAAGCAGTGCTAATTACTCCGACGGAAGAACCCCACATAAGAATCCTCTGGGCGAATCTGGAAAAAACCATCACCGTCGTCCTCGTGGTTGGTGAGGCGTCCTGGCTGTCTCTTCTGCGTAATAAAAATGCTTCTGCGTATATTTCCTATCGCCTTGGCGCGGGGGGCCACCATTCCACTCTTACGTTAGTTCCCCATTCCTTCGCCCCCCTGCATGTTGTTTTCCGCGCCCCGCCACCTCCCTTCTCCCTTACCCCTGTTTGCCCATGAGCGAGCATGTCGATGTTTTCCTCGGCGACGTCGCGCCACGGCCCAGGAGCAGGGCGCGTTCCCTACGGTCACGTTCGCGCAGCCGTAGCGTTGGGACAACCCCGCGGGCCAGGCTGTCGGGACAACCCTGCGAGCCGTTGGCGCGCAAGACCAAACCGTCAGGACAACCCCGCGGGCTTCGAGCGGGGCGCAGCCACGCTCAGGCGGGAGGCGGCACGAAACCCAGCTTTGCCGCGAGCTGCTCCGCCTCCGCCCTGGACAAAACCTCTCTCTTGTCGAACTCCAGCAGCGCCTTACGCAGGGGCGCGGCGGACCGCGCTCCAGGAACTCTAACTCGGGCATGGGCGGCCAGAGATCAGCATGTTCCGCAGTTCCGCATGCGCGGGCGCGGGCGCACAGATCAAGAAAGCGCGAGACAAGCTCGTCCGACATGCCCGTGCGGCCAGCGTCCTCGTCTCTCGCGCAGTCGATGGTGACGCCCTTGCGCAGCGTCTGGCCCGCGACAGCGTGGAGGTCAGGTAGGACGCGTGCGTCAGGGTGAACCCCGAACGGCGCACGCTGTGCGCCCCCGAGCTCTGCCATGTGAGCTCCCTTTCGCTGGGCCTGAACATCAGCAAGCTCCGCGCTCGCGCCTCGGCCTGGCCGTCGTCGTCGGCGCCTTCGGCGCCCTGTCGCAGCACCTCGGCGACCTCCTGGTAGATCGGAGACTCCTTGAAGCCGTGCACCTGCAGCCAGATTCCCTGCGGTAGGAAGCGGGGGCGAAAGAGCTGGCCTGCCGAGCGCTCCTCGTAGCGCTGCTCGTCCTCGTGGTGGAACTCGAAGGACACGATGGTGGCCCGCTGCTCCTGCACGAACCCCAACTTCTTCTTCAGCTCCTCCTGCGCTGCCGTGAACCGCGCCTCCATGCCGACGTGGGCCGGCAAAGCGCCGTGGATGTCCCCCGTTTTGTGCATGTTCGGGACGTTCAGGAGGCGCCGACCCGCGTGGGCTCGCCCTGAATCGTGCCGCACTCGTCAACGGCCTGCAGGAAAACAAGGGGCACGCCCACCGACGACACTTCCTCCCAGTCAGGCCTTGAGGAGCCCAAAAGTGACGCTACTGCCGTGAGGATTACCAACATGATCTGCGGGCCCCATAGGGAGGGGCTCCCGCCTGAGACCTCCCCCCAATTCACTCAAAGACGAGGCTCCCGCCTGAGACTTCCTCCAAATTCAGGCTTGACGAGCCCAAAAGTGACGACAGTTACAGGGTTCCGATGACCCGCTCGGATTACCAACATGATCTGCGGGCCCCATAGGGAGGGGGCTCCCGCCTGAGACTTCCTCACAATTCACTCAGAGACGAGGCTCCCGCCTGAGACTTCCTCCAAATTCAGGCTTGAGGAGCCCAAAAGTGACGACAGTTACAGGGTTCCGATGACCCGCTCGGATTACCAACATGATCTGCGGGCCCCATAGGGAGGGAGCTCCCGCCTGAGACTTCCTCCCAATTCACTCACAGACGAGGCTCCCGCCTGAGACTTCCTCCATATTCAGGCTTGAGGAGCCCAAAAGTGACGACAGTTACAAGGGTTCCGATGACCCGCTCGGATTACCAACATGATCTGCGGGCCCCATAGGGAGGGGGCTCCCGCCTGAGACTTCCTCACAATTTACTCAACGATGATGAGGATGAGGATGATGAGTGGTGGTGAAGATGAGTGGTGAAGAGGATGATGATTGATTGTGAGTGGTGGTGGCGATGATGATGTTTGAATGAGGATGATGCCGATGATGATGATGATGATGATGATGATGATGATGATGATGTTCGTGAGCGTGTGAGAGAGTGCGAGTGATGATGATGATGAGTATGTGAGTGACTAAGCATGTGAGAGAGCATCATCGATGATGCTGATGAGGTTGATGATGAGAGAGTGTGAGTGAGTGTGAGTGTGTGTGTGTGTGTGTGTTCCTGTTCCTGCGCGGGGTGTCCAGAGAAAACAAGAACCCCACTTTGGATGTGGGGAAAAAAGGGCATAGTTTCCTGCTTCAAAAGCACGAATGTAGATCGAACTGTGAAGCGTCCCAATGGATACGTGCCGGAGCACGACCCAGAGGAAGCGCACGGGAGTGCGTCCCAGTGGATACGTGCCAGAGCACGACCCAGAGGACGCGCACGGGAGTGCGTCCCAGTGGATACGTGCCAAAACACGACCCAGAGGAAGCGCACAGAGTGCGTCCCAGTGGATACGTGCCGGAACACGACCCAGAGGAAGCGCACAGGAGTGCGTCCCAGTGGATACGTGCGGGGGCACGACCCAGAGGAAGCGCACAGGGGTGCGTCCCAGTGGATACGTGCCGAACACGACCCAGAGGAAACGCACAGGGTGCGTCCCAGTGGATACGTGCGGGGGCACGACCCAGAGGAAACGCACAGGGGTGCGTCCCAGTGGATACGTGCCGGGCCACGACCCAGAGGAAGCGCACAAGAGTGCGTCCCAGTGGATACGTGCGGGGGCACGACCCAGAGGAAGCGCACGGGAGTGCGTCCCAGTGGATACGTGCCGGGGCACGACCCAGAGGAAGCGCACGGGAGTGCGTCCCAGTGGATACGTGCCGGAGCACGACCCAGAGGAAGCGCACAGGGGTGCGTCTCAGTGGATACGTGCCAGGGGCACGACCCAGAGGAAACGCACAAGGGTGCGTCCCAGTGGATACGTGCGGGGGCACGACCCAGAGGAAACGCACAGGGGTGCGTCCCAGTGGATGCGTGCCGGGAATAGCGCTCTGGGAACACGACGAACACGAAGTGGCCTACAGTTGGCTCCTCGCAGTTCACTCAGAGACGAAGCTCCCGCCTGAGACTTCCTCCAAATTCAGGCCTGAGGAGCCCAAAAACTTCCTTGTTGCGTCCAAAATGTGGCCTGGGAGCTGCGTTCTGGCAGCGCGAGAACCCAAAATTGACGACAGTTACATGTTTTGGATGACCCGCTCGGATTACCAACATGATCTGCGGGCCCCATAGGGAGGGAGCTCCCGCCTGAGACTTCCTCGCAATTCACTCACAGACGAGGCTCCCGCCTGAGACTTCCTCCATATTCAGGCTTGAGGAGCCCAAAAGTGACGACAGTTACAAGGTTCCGATGACCCGCTCGGATTACCAACATGATCTGCGGGCCCCATAGGGAGGGGGCTCCCGCCTGAGACTTCCTCACAATTCACTCAGAGACGAGGCTCCCGCCTGAGACTTCCTCCAAATTCAGGCTTGACGAGCCCAAAAGTGACGACAGTTACAAGTTTCCGATGACCCGCTCGGATTACCAATATGATTTGCGGGCCCCTTAGGGAGGGGGCTCCCGCCTGAGCCTTCCTCAGAATTCACTCACAGACGAGGCTCCCGCCTGAGACTTCCTCCAAATTCAGGCTTGAGGAGCCCAAAAGTGACGACAGTTACAGGTTTCCGATGACCCGCTCGGATTACCAACATGATCTGCGGGCCCCATAGGGAGGGAGCTCCCGCCTGAGACTTCCTCCCAATTCACTCACAGACGAGGCTCCCGCCTGAGACTTCCTCCATTTTCAGGCTTGAGGAGCCCAAAATTGACGACAGTTACAGGATTCCGATGACCCGCTCGGATTACCAACATGATCTGCGGGCCCCATAGGGAGGGGGCTCCCGCCTGAGACGTCCTCACAATTTACTCAACGATGATGAGGATGAGGATGATGAGTGGTGGTGAAGATGAGTGGTGAAGAGGATGATGATTGATTGTGAGTGGTGGTGGCGGTGATGATGTTTGAATGAGGATGATGCCGATGCCGATGATGATGATGATGTTCGTGAGCGTGTGAGAGAGTGCGAGTGATGAGATGATGATGGGTATGTGAGTGACTAAGCATGTGAGAGAGCATCATCGATGATGCTGATGAGGTTGACGATGAGAGAGTGTGAGTGAGTGTGAGTGGGTGTGTGTGTGTGTGTTCCTGTTCCTGCGCGGGGTGTCCAGAGAAAACAAGAACCCCACTTTGGATGTGGGGGATAATAGTAGTCGTATGAGTCGTAATCGTACTACTAGTAATAGTAGTAGTGGTCGTCGTAGTAGTAGTAGTAGTAGTAGTAGTCGTAGTGGTAGAACTGGCACGCATAGTAGTAGTAGTAGTAGTAGTCGTAGTAGTAGTAGTAGTAGTAGTAGCAGTAGTAGTAGTAGTAGTAGTAGTAGTAGAGGTAGCATTGCGTAATCGTAGTAGTAGTAGTAGTAGTAGTAGTAGTATATGTAGTAGTAGTAGTAGTCGTAGTAGTTGTTGTTGTATTAGTAGTAGCCGTCGTCGTAGTAGTCGTGGTAGTAGTAGTAGTAGTAGTAGTAGTAGTACGTGGTAGTAGTAACAATAGTAGTCGTAGAAATAAAAGTGGTAGTTTTAGTAGTTGAAACCGTACTCGTGATAGTGGTAATGATTACCATGGTAGTGGCACGCGTAGTAATAGTGGGAGTAGTCGTAGTAGTAATAAAAAGTAGTAGTAGTAGTAGTAGTAGTCGTCGCAGTAGTAGTAGTAGTAGTAGTAGTGATGGTGGTAGTAATAGTCGTAGTCGCAGTCGTAGAAGTAGTAGTAGTCGTAGTCGCAATCGTAGTAGTAATATTATTCGTAATCGAAGAAGCAGGCGTAGTAGACGTAGTAGTAGTAATTGTAGTAGTCGTAATAGTAATAGTAGTAGTGGTAGTAGTAAAAGTAGTAGTAGTAGTAGTAGTAGTAGTAGTAGTGGTTGTAGTAGTAGTAGTAGTAGTAGTGGTAGTAGTAGTAGTAGTAGTCGTAGTCGTAGTGGTAGTCGTGGTAGTAGGAGTCGCGGTTTTGGTATGATTAATAAGAGCAGTAGTAGTAGTAGCAGTGGTAGTAGTAGCAGTAGTAATAGTCGTAGTCGCAGTAGTAGAAGTAGTAGTAGTCGTAGTCGTAGAGGTAGTCCTAGTAGTAGTAGTGGTAGTAGTAGTAGTAGTAGTAATGCTAGTAGTAATAGTAGTAGTCCTAGTACTAGTACGAATAGTAGTCGTAGTAGTAGTAGTAGTAGTAGTAGTAGTAGTACTAGTAGTAGTAGTAGTAATAGTCGTAGCCGTATTAGTAGTAGTAGTAGTAGTAGTAGTAGTCGTCGTAGTCGTAGAGGTCGTCCTAGTAGTAATAGTTGTAGTCGTAGTAGTGGTAGTAGTAGTAGTAGTAGTAGTAGTAGAAGCAGTAGTGGTCGTAGGAGTAGTAGTAATAGTAGTAGTAGTAGTAGTAGTAGTCGTAGGAGTAGTAGTTGTAGTAGAAATAGTAGTAGTAATAATCGTAGTGGTAGTCGTGGTAGTAGTCGTAGCTGTAGTAGTAGCAGTGATCGTAAGAGTCGTCGTCGTAGTCGTAGTAGTAGTAGTAGTAGTAGTAGTAGTAGTAGTAGTAGTAGTAGTCGTGGTAGTAGGAGTGCTAGTCGTAGTCGTAGTAATAGTAGTAGTAATAGTAGTAATCGTAGTAGTAGTAGTAGTAATCGTACTAATATTAGTAGTCACAATCGTAAAAGTAGTAGCAGTAGTCGTAGTAGTAGTTGAAATAGTAGTCGTAGTAATAGTAGTAGTAGTAGTACTAGTAGTAGTAGTAGTCGTATTAGTAGTAGTATTAACGGTAATAGGTATAATAGTCGCAAAACTAATGGTAATCGCGGTAGTAATAGTAGTCGTAGTCGTAGTAGAGATAATCGTGATCGTAATACTTGACATAGTGTTAGTAGTAGTAGTAGTAGTAGTAGTAGTGATAATAGTAAAAGTAATTGTAATAGTCGTAGTAGCAGTAGTCGTAATAGTAGCAGTAATAGTTACAGTTGTTGTAGGAGTCGTACTAGCAGTAGTTGTAGTAGCAGAAATAATTCTACTAGGCGTACTTGTAGTTGTAGCAGTAGTAGTCGTAGTAGTAGTAGCAGTAGGAGTAGTAGTAGTAGTAGTAGCAATAGTCGTAGTAAATGTAGTAGTAGTAGTAGTAGCTATAGAAGTAGTAGTAGTAGTAGTACTAGTGGTTGTAGTAGCAGTAGTCGTCGTAAGAGTAGTCGTGGTAGTACTACTACTAGCGGTAGTAGTAGTAGCCGTGAGGGTTGTAGTCGTAGTCGTAGTGGTACTAGTAGTGGTGGTAGTAGTCGTCGTAGTAGTAGTAGTAGTAGTAGTAGTACTAGTACCAGTCGTAGTATCAGAAGAAATATTAGTAGTTCTAGTCGTAGTAGTATTAGTAGTATTCGTAGTCGAAGTAACAGTGGTAGTGGTAATCGTAGCAGTAGTAGTAGTAGTAGTAGTAGTAGCAGTAGCAGTAGTAGTAGTAGTAGTAGTAGTAGTAGTGGTAGTAATAGTAAGAGTACTAATAGTCGTCGGGGTAGTCGTCGTAATAATAGTAGTCGTAATAGTAGTAGTAGTAGTAGTAGTAGTAACAGTCGTGGTCGTAGTGGCAGTAGTAGTGGTAGGGGCAATAGTAGTAGTAATAGTAGTAGTAGTAGTAGTAGTAGTAGTAGTCGTAGTAGTAGTAGTAGTCGTAGTA
>CAUYUJ010001657.1:75000-95000 GCA_963575745.1 Prorocentrum cordatum
CAACGTCCAGCAGCACTGCCGAAGAGGAGGGCGAGGAGGAGGCGGTGGAGGAGAAGGCGGAGGAGGAGGAGATGGAAGAGGAGGAGGAGGCGGAGGACGCCCGCGACCGTGAAAGGGCACGACCGCATTTGACATGCGCAAGAAAGAAAAAATGAGTTAGGCGGGGCCGCTGGGGAGATCCTCGTCCTCAGGTCCCTCCCCGCGCGCCCGCCTGGCCTCCGCCTCCCGCCCCCGGGCCTCCAGGTCCTCGCGGCCGAGGCCGATCAGCGCGAGGCCCTGATGAGGTCCACGGCGGGGGCCTCGCGCCCGCGGCCGCTGGGCCTGGTGGCCCCCCTCGCCCTCGGGGGTCCCTGAAGGCCCTGGAGACAGGCTGAGAAAGAAAAGGCCCGCCCCCACTTGACTTCAGGGAAGGGGCGCCCTACGCGCGCCATCGTCAGTCTCTGGGCTGGATATCGTCCAGCACGAAACTTGCCCAAGTAAAAGGTGCGGCCCCAGGAGGCCAAGGACCGACGCCTCGAACGCAGGTTTCCCCGTTTCGTGCTGGAAAGTGCAATCGCTCCGCATGCTGTGCAACAGAGCATCGTGCCATGAAACGTGAGACCATCCGACTCATGCGCATCACCCTGCTCCAAAGCGCGCCCCAGATGGCACCGGGCTCCCAAGGTCGGGGGGGGGCGGGATCTCCCGAGGCCGCTCGATAGGGCACCCCTGGGCCTCGGGAGGCCCCTCCGCCTGGCCAGGGCCCCCTGGGCCTCCAGGCGCTCCCGACTCCGTCGCAGAAGCCCCAGGGAAGGGTGGTGGTGGTGTGGGGGGGGGCAGCCCAAGAACAGCATCCAGCAGGACGTAGCGTAGCCATTCCAATCCGATGTGATCATTCATGCACAATTCCCTGCGCCCCACTTGCTGGCCGGCGCAGAACATTCCAGCGCGGCGCACGAACTCCATGGATCCTCTGATCGGGGGTCTGTCGTTCAAGGAGGCACGGAATTGCTCGGCCCCCTCCTTCGCGAGTCGGTCGGCCTCAGAATTCCCAAATCTGTGCAAGTCCGTGGTGCGTCCTTCTCCCACATCAACCATCGAGGTGTGCGAGAGGATTTAAACACTTGTATGCCGTCCAGACGGTCCCCGATCTCGGCCCGCCAGTCAGCCCGCGCCGACGAGGCGCCAGCCGCCCCCGTGAGGTGTCGGAGGCAGCCGACCGTGGCCGCACAGTCCACATACAAGGAGACATTCTGGGCTAGGACCGCCCTGCGGGACAACATCAGCACAGCGTAATCTTCTCCATGCCGCGCCAGTAGTTCTGGTGCTTCGAGGGGGGCGCAACTCCAAACAATGCAGCGAGGGTTCGACCTTGGCTGTCGAGCGGCGCGATTGCCCACCCCGCGGTCCTGAGTCCTGGAAGCATCCCTTCAAAACCCGAGCCATCCGTGAAAATGTGGGCCCCTTCATGGGCGAAGAGGGGCCCATCTTGAGGCCGCTGCCAGTGCCTGGTGCGCGGGTCCAAAGGGTCTCGGGAAGGGGTCCTGGCCCGGGGCGCGGGGCTGGGAAACGGACATCTACAAAGAAGCTCCCCCACCGAGGTCGGGGGATTTCGGCTCGTCGAGCCGCCTCCGCAACGACGGGATCCAGCCTCTCGCGGCGCCAGGGGGCGAAAGCTACACATTGAAACCTGCGGTGGTACAGGGTGCCCTTGTCGTCGCTGCAGAGCTGACATTGGTCGGGGGCCCCGGGGCTGTGCTCGCAAACTCTGTGTTGGCACCAGTGCGCATTCGCTGCGAGCGCCGAGAGTGCCGCCCTGTGAGATTTAGTCCAAGCCTTCGAGCCTTTGCGCCCGAGGAGCTGGTGAATGGGCAGCCAGAAGACAGGGCCGCGCCACTGACCGAAGTCGAATTGTTTCAGCTGCTCTTCCCGTTAAATGGCCCGAGCGATCGAGCCGCGCGGAAGGGGCGCAGCAAACTTGGGCGAGAAGCGATCGATCGACCACTCTCTTTGGAGGTCATCCACCAGGGCCATCCTCGAAACATCGGGCGCCCAGTGGATCCGAGCAAGCTGCGGGGCAAGCGCAGCAGCGGGCTGACGGACCTGACCCCAGGGGGCCCTGCACCCCTGGACCGCCTGGTCGCCCTGAACACAGGACTCTAACACTTGTTTGGGAATCGAGCGGGCCCACCAGACACTGACGAATTCCTTTGCAGCCGATGCCACCGCCACCATGAGCGGGCCCCTGATCCAGAGGCGGGAGGCCGACAGACACCTGGAGCCCAGGGGCGTGCCCGGGAGGGGGGGGCCCCCGTCGCAGCTTGAACCCGTAGCTCATGGAGGGTGGTCGGCGGATTCCCCAACATATGGGATCCCCGCGTGGCTTTAGTAAGCGCGCCAGCACGATAGACACGGTTATGTTTTTCACTCTGCCCGAGTTGTCTCAAAGCCACTCCATGCTGCGCGCTGCTGCGCACCTCGACGCCTGCGCGCCAACTCGTCGAGCTCTGCCGTCCAACGAGTCACCGACGAGGTCGCGGTGGGTGGCGACAGGCTTGTCGTCTGAGAGCCTCCACCTGGAGTCCTGCATCAATTCAGGTAGTTGGCCGTGGTCAGACATCATGCACTTGGTCTTGTCCCAGTTGATTGGCAACTTCCTCGGTTCCAACTCCGAAGTAACGATCTCGAAGCTGGCAATCGTGTTCGCGACCGCTGTCCGCGGTCCTCCGATGGCGTGCGTCGTCAAGTCGCCCACTACGTTCAGAGCTCGGCACGGCGGGGTTTCCACTGCCAAGCGCTTGGAGGCATAACGCCATCAACTTGAAACACCGCCGCTGCTGCGCTGCATCCTGCCACAAACATTCCGCTCGGGTAACTGACCCTGCTGGTCCTTCCCGTCCACCTTGCTCTGCGAGGCGCGCGGTAGAAGCAGCGCTGCGCCTCGGGCAGTGCCCCGTCAAAGCCGTAGTGCTCCGCTGCTTGTCTCAACTGTTAATGACTGGCGTTCCTGCAGAACTTGCGGGTGTCATAGAGCACAGCTGTCGCGGCAAACCTTTCCGTCTCGCATGTCGCGCCAACGCGTTATGCAGGTGTGCCGCTTTGTCGCAACTGGTTGCTGCATCCTTTCCCCCGGAGAATTGGCGTCCACCGAATCCTCCCAACTCTTGACATATCGTCTCCTACAGCGGCTCCAAGTACGCGCCCAAAAACACAGAAGGCCGATGGGCCTGGTTCCACCATTTACGGCGCCACCTCCTGTACCCTGTCATCAGAGATCCACTGCTCTTCCCCTTCTTCCAACGCTGCAGTGATAGCTGCCGCTCCGATCAGTCTGTGTGGCTGGCCCTTGGCTAGAGTTGGCGCCTCCTCCTTTTGGGCCGAGCAATCGCATGGGCCAGCTTTCCAGAGCCTTCAGCTGCCGATGCCCCGAACTCACGCCAGGCTTACTTCTGGCCTGAGAGTCCTGACGCCCGCGCTCTTCCACCCCCTCTGATAGCACTGTCCGAAACCAGGCTGGCAGCCCGCCGCCTCCCTTGGCCAAGGCGACCCACTTCTGGACCTCCTTCGCCTTCAGGGATGGGGGCTGCGAGATGGCATCTGGGAGCTCAAGGGCCATCAGCTTCTGCTCGCATCTCTCACGTGTTCAGGCCGTTCTGCTTTCGATCCTGACGGAGCTGCGGACGCCGCGCGCAAAGCGTCCCAGCGCCTGCGCGCGCTCACCCGCGACCTGGCGTCCTTCTCATCCTGGCGCTCAAGGATGGACTTGGGGCAGTCCGCCAATCGCTTCCTCTTCAGCACAACCCCCTTTGCTCTACCAACATACAAGCGCCTGTCTGAGAGAAGGAGCACCGAAGAGCTGCACCAACTACCTCTCGGCCGCAGTGAACCGCTGCGTTGCTGTATCTTCCACCGAGTTGAAAAGGGGCATCTAGTTGCCACTTCGCCAGCGCCTGAACGGATGGGGGGCGCAGCCGCAATGGTGAGGTCGAAGATTCCAGCGCTCTTGGCCTTTTCCCGAGCCTTCCGCTTCGCCTCCTGCTCCGCCAGTGGGAGGGCTCTCGGCGGAGCTTCTACCCAGAGAAATGGCTCGTCCCTCGGACCGTCAATCATGATCTCCGCGTAACAGTGCGGCGAAATCGGCGCATCCACTCTAGCTCCTACTTTCGTCGGGACAGCGTCTAGGTTCTGGGGGCCAATGAAGTAGTCGTACTCCCAACAATTGCAGGTGGGCAGCGCAGGGGCGAGTGTGGTCGCCCTCGCCAGGTCCAGCCAACCGAGCTCCATGCTCTCTTCCGGCTCCAAGTTCCAATCGCCCCCAAGAGGAAGGGGGGGCGCTGGGCGCCCAGGGGGGCGCTCAGGAACTCCGGCAGCTCGAGGTGCTCCCCCTTGGGACCGATCGAGTCAACTCCACAGACTGAGCCGGTGATGACACAGGAGTTGGCTCCCGAGGTCATTAGCCTCATCGCGACCCTGTGCTGCCGCTTCTCAGGTATCTCCATCGTGGCCACTCCTATCCCGATGTCTGCAGATAATCCCCCGCCCGCTGATCGTGCCCCAGCTGGCGCCCCCGTGCGCTTAGACGTTCCAAGAGCAAGCTTCCGCGAACAAGCGCGGGTCCACTGGCGTGCACCTGGCTCGGCCGAGGGGTCCAGTGCTGTCTCCTGAATGCACGGCGCATGGGGCGTATGGCGCTGCTTCTCGATCCCGGGCATGGTGCTGCGTGCTCTGGGCCAGGTATTCGCATCCATGGTGCCGACTCTGACGGATCCTTGCGCGCCCGCTTCGTCAGGGGAAGGCATTCCTGAAGGGAGATGACCTGCTTGGACGTGCCAACTTCTCAAGACTTAGCCAGGGGATGTTCGAAACTTGCTCATGGTGGTGGCGGGTTCGAGGAGCGCCCGCCGCCGGCGCTCTGACTTCCCGCGTCCAATGACGATGTCAAAAGCTTCTCGCAGTCTACTCTGAGGCGACCAGGCTCGAGAAGCACCTGGTCGTCGCGTTCTGAGAAATCCGTAGCGATCGCGCCCTCCGCAGGGCCCGAGCACCCCGGCGCAGTGTTTCTCTCCCAGCATGCAGAAAAACATTTGGGCGAGTAGGCCGCCGGGCTTGACCTCCCGACGGCCGCATTCTGACGTGGTGTCACTCCAGGCAGTGGCGCCGCTTCCTCGCAACAACTCAGCGGGGATCGGGCTCGAGGAGCACCCGACCCCCCGATCCGACAACACAGATAGTGGCCGAAACTAACGCCGACAACGACACCGAAGAGGGAGGCATTGCCGACATCGACGCTGACGGAGCCGCCGAAGTAGAGGGCCTCGACGATCCACCCGGGGCAATCGACGCAGCCGTCGGTGCCGCCTCCTCCAGCGGGGCCACCAGCCAAGAACTCGCACCTGTGGTGGGTTCACGCAGACTGGGCCACCTCCCCTCAAGGGGGAACGCCTTCTCAAGAGGGCTGGCACCGAGCGAGGACCAGGTACATGGAGCTGCCGAAGGCGATGGCGTCGTCCCAGGCAACGTTGAACTCGCGGTCTCCGACTGGTTAAAGCACCGACTTCCCTGCCGCCTGCGCGCTAGGGTCAGCAGCCACACGAGCGCGAATATCCAACTTGGGAGGCGGCTTGTCTGCTGGCTGCGTCTCTGACTGCCCTGCCGTCGCGGGCTCGCCTTGGCCATGGGGTCGCTGCAGGAGATGGTTCAACTGGCGCCCCAGCTCCGTCGCCTTCCGACGCATCGACTCGACGACGTTTCGCTTGCAGGCGCTTGAGGTGCTCTTTGTGCTTGTCTTGGCACTCGTTTGCCTTGGCCATCGCCTGCCGAAAGACCATGGTGAGACCCTCCTGCATCTGCTTGGCTGTGTCGTTCTTGCGGTCTTCCAGCTCTCGAAGGTCCTCATCCGAAGCTTCGTGCTTGCCCTTGACCGCCTCCACGTCAATAAAGTCGCACACGGAGATGCCAGAGGCCAGCTCCACCTCTCCCTCGATGAGCTTGCGGAGGCTGATGAGCGGCTTGGCCTCCGCAGCTTCGTACTGCACATTGTGCTGGCTCTGGAGCTCCGCGAGCGTGGCGGTGACGTCAGCATCAGCCCGTTGTAATTCACTTTGCATCTCCTTGACCGTGATCGTGAGCTCCTCTGTGGCCGCCCTCCAGCGCTGCAATTTTTCGAACTCAGCCCTGAGCTTCTTCTCCAGCTTTTCCTGCTTCTGCTCCGCCTCGATGAGCCTCTGGCGTCCTGGCGGCCCGGGCTGCGGGGCTGCGCGCTTCGCCATCGCGGCATATCGCGCCGCCCCTTCAGAGTCGCCAGCCGCTTGAGCCAGACGCTGCAGCTCGAGCGCCTTGGGCTGTGGTATCTCAGGGATGGGCCCTGGGGGAAGGGCCATAGTAAAGCCTCCAGTTCCTTTCCCCTTCCGCGGATCACCACGTTTGCCACCCTTGCCTTTCTTCTCCGCTTTTCCTGCGCCCTTGCCAACCTCCTCCTCCCAACGTAGGCTTGACTCAGGCACCTCGGGCAGATGGGGGCGGGTTCCGAGCTTCTGGCCGCAGTGCTTGCAATGCATCGCGCCATTGGGGTTCTCTCGGCAACCGCAATGGCGGCGTAGAATTTCTCCCTTGGGGCTCGCCACCGTCTTCCATTCTTCACTGAACTTGTCGTGCTTGCTGCCCCGCTCTTCCCACCACGCGGCCGAACCTGCCCCAGCTGGAATCCCCCCCCCCCAAAAAAAAAACGGCGGGGCCGCGCTACTTGCGCCCAGGGGAGACGCTCCCACTCATCAGTGCCAGCGCCGCCCATGCCGCGCGAAACCCTATGGAAGGCGGCGTCGTGGAAGGCCTGCTCGCCCGCGGGCGGCGGGAGGCAGGCGCCAGGCTGGGGCAGACCAGCTGGCGTGAAAGAAAAACTGTTGGACACGAGGTCCTGGCGCTGCCGCGGACTAGCGGTGCCCATTTGGTCCCCCGGGGAACCTAGAAACTTGAGCCTAAATGGCTGCGGAGGAGGCGGAGGAGGAGATAGCGGAGGAGAAGGGGGAGGAAGAGGAGAAGGGGGAAGAGGAGGGGGAAGAGGAGGGGGGGAGGATGCGGAACAGGACGAGCAGGAGGAGGGGGTTGAGGACGAGGAGGAAGGAGGAGGAGGAGGAGGAGGATGGGGGAGGGGCATGAGGAGGAGGGGGAGGAGGAAGAGAAGGAGGAGGAGGACCAGGGGGGGCAGGAGGAGCAGGATGAGGAGGAAGAGGAGGAGGAGGAGGAGGAATGAAGGAATGAAGGTGCCCGCGGACGGGGAAGTGCACAGCGCTAAATATGCAAGTGAACTTACTGGCGCCGGCTTAACAGGGACAAAACCTACACCACAGGCGAGGCCCACAACTTATCCCTTGGGTTGGGCCTCTCTGGCCAACTCCTTGATGCGAATTCGTTCTAATAGCGCCGCCAATCGTTGCTCATAGAGAGGGACAGCATCAGCATTGGGGAATGAAGTCCTCGCCGCGGCGGGGGCGTCCTGACGCGGGGGGTCGGCGGAGAGGCGCAGCCTCTGGGACGGAACCGCGCGATCACCACACGCCCGATCACGCGGGTTCGGGCAATGACCCTTCCGATATTCAGCCAAGACGTCCGACCCTTTACGCGTGGGGGCCTCGCAACTCCGACTGAGCTTAATCCCCCCCCCGCCCCCTTGGGGCCAGCCCCCACAACGAAGGCGCAATATCTGCTCCTTAGACGCATCGCGACGCGACGCCGAAACATCGCCAGCTTGTCGAGAAAGCGCCCCCGACATGGCGACGAGAGTGTGTCCCAAGGGAGCATGGAGCAGCTTCTTGAGGAAAGGTGGCAGCCCTGGACATCCATCCATGGGCGCTTCATTCACTGGGCAATTGAGCACTCGAAAACAGTGAGTACGTTGAGTGCCTAGTGGGCCGTTCTCCCACCTATGCCGCGACACCTTTCGCCGTGAGCGCCCAACGACAATTCGATGGGGCCTTGCCCGCCGAACTTCGTTTCCAAAAAGGGGCAGCACCGTGCTTGCAAGCTTCGTGAAACGTCCTGCCCTTTCGCCAGCTAGGTCCAACTCTCGTGAAAAAAAAAGCAGGCGAGGGGCTTGGATGCAGACTGAGTCCGTCCTTAGCATATCGATCCGCCGCCGCATTGGCCGCGGCAAAAATCCGCTCGACCCCGTCGAGGGCTTCGATATGATCTCTCTCTCTCTCTCTCTCTCTCTCTCTCTCTCTCTCGATGGGCCTTAACGTGACGGATAATGTGAATCATGGCGGTTCCCTCGAGCTGCTGCGCAAAAACACGAATGCCAGCGAACTTGTTTGACATATCAAGCTGGGCATTCACATCCTTCTGAGCTAGGCGTATGGCCGCCATGCAGTCAGCCCCGAGCTCCGCTGGTCGCGTAGCTATCTGCCCACAATTTGCAATCCCTATGTGCTCAGCCATGGCTGGTGCTTGCGGCGAGGACCCTGGGGCGACGCCTCTGACGATCGCCACAGGATCCTCGCCAGCATCAGGACGCACAACCACCGCCCAGGCAGCGCGCTGCAGTGGCCTAATCAATGGTTTGCTGCTGGACCCGTCAGAAGCCAGCCGCAACGGCGCAGAACTGGTCAAACTCGCTATCTCTTCAGGCTGCATGTCTAGTGCGTTGCCCTCCCTGTCATACAGGTAAACCTCAAACGAAACCAAGGGGCAGGGCAACTCACTGTCAACATAAACATGAACACCGCCCGTGGAAATTAGCAACTCAGGGTTATCGCGAGCCGCGTTGAGGAATGTGCAGGGCACCTCTGCCGCTTCGCGCGCTTCTACTACACGAGGGAGCTGGCAACTATATACCCTGTGGTGGACTGTGTCAGGTTGACCGCGCTCACACAACCCGTCGCACACGTAACCAGCACGCATCGCCCTATCATTCGTCCACAGTCCACCACATCCGCATGTTTGTATTGACTACTTCTGATATCTCAAAAATCCCCTGGCCTTCGGTGCCACCGCGTCCTTGATGAGATCAAGGGTCGCACGAGAGCCTTCAGCGAACCCTAGGTGCCCGCCAGGTCTAACTCACGCTGGCGCTGCAAACCTTGCTCGATCATGTCCATGAGGAGGGGCGGAGGGGTGGTCTCTAATTCGACCTCCAGGCCGTTGTGGTCAAACCACTTCAAGGGGCCATCCGCTCGCCATCCAGCCCTCTTAAGACATACTACTGCTCTAGCTAGCGGGCCTTGGGATCCATTCCATGATTCACACTCCACAGGCTTGGTTAGATCCGAAAGCTTGAGGAGCTCAGCTCGCGAGACTAGAGATAGCGCAGGGCGCCGCGGAGCGGTCCAGATCATTCGACACCAGTGGATGGCTGGTGCCACCGCTAACCTACCACTACTATCTCCGAGCAGGGCGACCTTGGCCCTCAACGAGACGCCTCCGTGACTTGGGCCGTTGCTGTGGGCCATTATTCTCCTAAGACTGAGCCACTCCGAGGCCCTGAGACCCAAGACCCCCCCCCCCCCCCCCCCCCGAAACTGCAGGCAGGGGCAACTCCTTGGCGGGCAACCTTCCTGAATGGGGGTCTCTTTGGGTCCCTTGAATCGCCTTCGGAGAGCTCGGGCCATTCGACATCGTTCGTGCATTAAGGTGAACCGCCCTCGTTGTTTCAGTCGAGCATGTGGTCCACGTCTCCTCGCTCCCGCAGGCTCATCTATGCCTAGATGCGCCGCGCTGGATTTGCATGCGCTGGGCGGGGGCCCCAGAGATTCACGAAACATCCCGGGCAAGATCCTTGGACGTCGCCATGATGGATATCTTATCTGGGTTGAGGCCTGCCTTGAGGGCGCGGCTTGCGTCCCCGAAGTGTTTCATGCTCTCTATCGCCACGCCTTTCGCAAGGTCGCAGTGACTGGCGGAGATGTGGATACCTGTGTCATCAATGTAGTTCTGGAAATCCACCGTCGGCGCACGCTGCACACCTATGTCCAGAGCATCGGCTGCATGCACCTTGATCGCCAGATCGCTGTAACCGTCGCCCGCTGGAAGCCCATATCTCGCTATTAGCGGTGTTGTCGCATGATTGCGCCCCAATCGAATCGCGCGCGGGCTCATCCACATGTTGAACACGAGCTTGGGCCATGATGTTGGGGCTCCGTGGCGCTGCCTCAGCTCCAGCAGCGGGATGGATTCGTAATACTTGCTCCAGTCAGCTACAATGACCACTCCATGCTTGTGCGCCGCTTGATTGCTTTCAGAACGTACCGCCTGCAGCCGCGCGCAATCTATGGCAGATCGTCCTTTGCTCGCACCCCAGTAGCGCCTGTCCAAATCTACGTGCATCTGAGCTACCATCGGCTTCCCCGCCCTCTGCCACACACGGTACATCATAGCAGGCAAAATAATGAGTCGATTGCCTCCTGACGGCTTTCCCAGTAACGGCATCTGAATCCAACATAATTGCTTCGGCAGCACGCCGATAGCCTCCGACGCTGCCATCGACATGCTGAGAATCTCCAGGCCTTCGTCATCCAACAAGCACAGGTGCCGCGGGTGTAGATTGTCGAAGCTCGTCGCCGTTGTTGCTGGGAAGGACTTGGCAGCACCTCGTATCTCATCTGCTGCAAGCCTGGGGCAGATCGATCGGTCGGGCACCCAGGCCGGCATCGCAACATTCGAAGCTTTCCAAAGCTTGCGATGCATCTCCACCTCTTGTGCCACAATGACGACTGGATCTCCTGACTGCACCCCAGTAGCCGCAGCAGGAGACGGGATTGCCTTGATCTTTGTGACTCGATGCAACGGCTTCGAGCCACCCTGCGTCGCCATCTTGCACCAGTCTGCCCATGCTTGGTTGGAATCCCTCAGCTGCCCTCTTGCTGCACATATCACATCATCTGCTATTTCATCTAAGAACAGCTGGATACGATCCATTCCCATTGGCACCGTGTTGATGAGGAATCGTGCTCGGGCCGCCGTGGAATCTAATCTGGCACTGACCCCTGATCCTGGAAAAGGTGCTGCTAGGAACGACGTGATCTCCTCAATGCAACGCATCATCCCATCTTGATCAGACTGGGCATAGAACTTCTGTATGGTAGCAATGCGTTCCTGGAGCCACTGTCGTCCTTGCGCAACGCTCTGCACTGCATTCGTCTAAGATATTGATCGTTGCGTCGACCCATCGCGGTTCCAGGTTCCGTGCGCGCGCACTTGGCTGCTTGAGATCAATGCCAACATTCTGCGCAGCATGCTCCGCCATCGCCACTGCGTACTTCCCATGCGCATTCGGCAGGAATGCCCACGACACACCCGGATCACTGCCCTCATTTTGTGCCAGTTCGATGGCTCGTCTCGCCAACGCATCATGCAGTGCCCAGTCAATCGGCTGAGTCAGAGGGCCTGGCGGCGGAGTCGCCGGCAACTTTGTCGATGCCGTGTTTACGTAGTGCTGATTTTTGCACCCGTTGTCGACTAGGGTCAGCTGGACTGGCCGATGAGCTTTCTTGTGCCATTGCATGGCTGCTTGAACTCCTCTGTATCCTCTCGCGATCGCATTGTTCAGGCAAAACTAGTCGGTCGTGCTCACTCCCGTGCCTCCTCGAAATGTAACATTCGCAGGTACAGCTGTGATCATATCAGCTTGCTGAGGAAATCCTGAGTGTTCTAACATTGATACGTCCATGCTCCAGCCACCTGCAATCAGTCCAGGCCCCGAGGTGCCCGACAGTATCCTCCCCGCCGCCGCTAGATTCTCTGCACTTAGGCCCACTGGGCCGATCGAATCTTTCAGGTACGCGTTGAGGGTGGATATCGTCGGCCATCCTCTGATATCTACGATCGCATGCTGTAGCCGCTGTGCACACATAAGTTGGCCTGCTGGTGGGTGTCGCAGTCCTAGATCATCTCGTGCAAACACCGCAACTCCTCCAGAGGGAATCGAGCCACTGGTGGCCCTCGCTGGCATGGCCGAACATCTCCAGCGCCGCCCAGCAGCCCATGAATACAACGCCTCCAGAGCTTCCTCCGTGAAGCCTATCTCCTGGTACAGCACAATCATAGCATTCGTCCTCTCCAAACGTGACTTCAGCGTAGCTCTACCTCCACTCGCATTGAAGGTCTCTGTATGCTGAACGTTCCCTGCATCGTTGGTGTCGCTGGCTGCTTCAATACTTTACCACGTAGCCGCAGCCCTGACACGAGAGGTGCATTTCCCGTCATTAGGAACATCGCTGCTTCTTGCCGAGCTCTCGGAGCTTGGCGGTGAACGCTTCAGCATCTGACTTGGCCGCCTCGATGAGCTGCTGCTGCTCGGCCTCGTCCAGCTCATCACATCCACGCTTTTGTGTTTCACCACGTCCGTCATCATCAGGACTGTTGCCATGCTTGTGATCATCATTATCAGCATTGTCATGGTCCACTTCCATCTTGGGTCCTGGCATGTTGGCCGCGAGGACCTCTCGTAGCTTGCCCCATAGTGGCGTAGCCAGAAACTGTCGCGCATCATCATCTTGTACATCGTCAGCCTTGAGGTCCAGTGGGTCATGCACTCCTGCGGGGGGGGTGCCTGTCCAGCAAGCTGCTGGGCGGCGGTGCTGACCTCTGCCTGCAGCGTGGTGACCTCGATCCTCTTGGCCTCCAGCGTGGCCCGCTTCGTCTGTAGAGAGGTCTGGAGCTCCTCCAGCAACTTCTCTTTCTCGGATATGTCTGCTTCCAGCTTCTTGACCGCCGCAAACGCCTGGGGGCGCGCCACCGCGCGGCGGGGCAGGCCCGCCGCGGCAGCAGCCGCGGCCAGGTGGAGAGAGGCCTGGCTCGTGAGGAGGGGCGCCGACACGCTCCAGGGCAGCGGCTCGGCAGGTGGCGCCGCGCTCCGCGGGCCGCCCGGGTGCGAGGGGCCCAGCTGGCCTTACCCAGTGCGGCGGCGGCGGCGGCGGCGGCTCTCTTTTCTCCGTGGTGTTTCCCTGCGCTCGCGCGGTCGCCGAGGGCCTGAGCCAGGGCAGCTGCCGGCAGGGCCCGGGGAACACGGCCTCACGCACGCCCCCTGGGAGAGAGGGGGGCTGTCGGCGGCGAGCGGGCGTCGGGAGTGCGTCCGCGCGCGAGCCAGAGTGGCGGCGAGCGTGGTCAGCCCAGCCCGCTCGTCCCCGCCCCTCGTCCCCGGAACCCAAGCTTTCCACCACTGGTAGGAACACAAGAGCGCACCACCGAACCAGCTCAGCGGACAGGTAGTTGTCCGGGCCCAACTAGCTGAGACCAAGTGTGTGAGACCACGGCATCCGGGATCTGGTGCGTATGAAGCATTCAAACGAACATCGAAACGACAAGACGACTAAAACGTGTTAGCGTGGGTGGACGGAGGAGGAGCAGGAACAGGAGGAGGAGGAGGAGGAGGAGGAGGAGGAGGAGGAGCAACAGGGGAAGGAGGGGGAAGACGAGGAGGAGGAGGGAGGAGGAGGAAAGGAGGAGGAGGAGGAGGAGGGAGGAGGAGGAGGAGGAGGAGGAGGAGGAGGAGGATGAGGAGGAGAGGAGGAGGAGGGAGGCGAGGAGGAGGAGGAGAGGAAGAGGCGGAGGAGGAGGAGGGGGCGGTGGAGGGGGAAAGAGGAGACAAGGGTAAAGGAGGAGGAAGCGGAGGAGGAGGAGGAGAGGAGGAGGAGAGGAGGAGGAGGAAAAGGAGGAGGAGGAGGAGAAGGAGGAGGGTGGAGGAGGAAGAGTAGGAGGAGGAGGGCGAGGAGGCGGAGGAGGGGGAGGAGGAGGGGGAGTCGGAGGAGGATGGAGGAGGAGGGGGAGGAGGAATGGAAGAGATGAGGTGGAGGAGGAGGAGGTGGAGCAGGAGGGGGAACAGGAGGAAAGGGTGAAGAAGACGGGCGCAGGAGGGGGGGGAGGAGGAGGAGGGGGAGAGGAGGAGGAGCAGAGGAGGGGGGGATGGAGGAGGAGGACTGAGGAGGAGGAGGAGGAGGGAGGAGGAGGGCGAGGAGGAGGAGGGGGAGGGGGAGGAGGAACAGTGTAAACCCCATAGCCCAAAAGTTGCCAACGATGCTGGAATAAACCATCCCTCCAAACTACATCTCCATAGCCCCTACAAATATTCATTTCCTCGGAGGGAAACGTTTCGTTGGAAGACAAACGTTTGGAGACACTGAAACATGCCAAAACATTCTTCTCGGGACTCCAACGCCATGGATCAATCAGACTGCTGCGTATTGGCGATCCGGAATCTTGCCATTACGCGATTCCTAGGACTTCAACACCGCGAACCAACGTACCTGATGCGCCCTCATAATTCGGAGTCTTTCCAATCGCTATTTCTGGTACGCTGACCATGGGAATATGTGAAAACCTTGTAGATTTGTAAAACGAATGTGCGCGGCGCTAAGGCGAAAACCACATTTTGGAAACCGCCCGCACTCAATCCGTGAAACTCTCGCACTTGTGAAAAACGAATCTGCGCGGCGCTACGGCGAGAACCGCATGTTGAAAACCACCCGCCCTCAATCCGTGAAGCTCATGCAAATGTTAAAAAAGAAGGTGTGCGGCGCTAAGGTGAGAACCACATTTTGACAACGACCCGCCGTCCATCTGTGAAGAGGTTGTCAGTGTTTAAGCTTCAAGGTCATAAGCGGTGAGGAAGTCTCAGGCGAAACGCCCGGCCCGTCCTTTCGACCGGCCTCGGGGTGCGAGAGGGGGAAGCTATTAATAAGGAAAAAGGAAGGGAGGGGGATTTTTGTTGAGCTCAACGCCCGCACAGCCTTGGTGAAAAAAAGACACAGCGGCGGCGGCTGGGATACCACTGCTGGCAGTGAGGGAGACCTCACTGACCGAACGAGTACCTCCAGCAACCCCATGGGCTAGGAGGCACTGGCCACACGACGGGCGACCGCCCCGTGGCCAGAGCAAGAGAGAAACAGTCCAGCGCCTCAGCAGGGCAAGCGGACGGGGAGGGTAATGCCTCCCCCGTGCCTGCCGCGCAACCTGTACAAAAAGGTTGGCGCCCCCCTGAGCAACTGTCACCGCAGGGGAGACATCACCCCACGGCCGTGCGACAGGGGGCGAGGACACCACTGGGCAGTGAAAAGGACGACCATCACCCAGCGCCTCGGATGATCGCCGCCGCCCGCGCGCGCAGCGACCGCCGCCACTCCTCATCCTCCACGTCGTCCGCGAGACGGCCGTGGGGGGGGCAGCAGCGGCAGCCCCAGCACAAGCAGTTCCACCAAAAACCGCCGCGGCAAGGCGCACCGCCTCCACGGCGGGCGTCGCGCGGGGAGCTGGTCGGCCCAGCTGTCGTCCTGCAGGGGCGAGGTCGGGGCCACGACACCCTCGACCTGCGAGCCCGCGGCAGCAGCAGGCGAGGGCGGCGGCCCGCCCGAAGCGGCGGCAGCAGCAGCAGGCTGCTCCGCCGCAGCGGGTGGCGAAGGCCGCACCAGGCCCAGGCGTCCTCGAACAACGCGTTGTCGTCAGCGGCCTCCGCGGCGGCTCGAACAGGCCGAGGGCCCGCTCCAGCAGCAGCAGCAGGACCCGTCACGACTGTGGCGCCCTCGAACGCCGCGCCAGCAGCAGGGAACGCCTCCGCGGCACGCCGCTCCGCGAGGCGGCGTCGGCGCCTCCGCCGCTCCGCTTTGGCCGCGGATGCGGCATGCGGTGTAGCAGGAGGCGCGCGAGCATCAGGGGCAGCAACAGCGTCACGCGCGGCCGCCGCCGTCGGCGCGTCCCCGCAAACAAAAAGCGTGGCGGAGATAGCCGACCGCGCGACAGCGGCGACAGTGCGCCGCGGCGCCCCGGCGGCGACCGCGGCCCGGACGGCGGCCTCGACCAGGGAGGCGCCGAGCTGGGCCGAGGGAGCCCCTCTAGGCCCCGACATTCCGCAGCCGCGCCTCGCAGAGGAGGGGGCGCTCGCGGGCGAGGCCATGCAACCGCTTGAGCCAAAATGGCTACGGAAAGGAATTGAGGAGGAGGAGGAGGAGGAGGAGGAGGAGGAGGAGGAGGAAGAGGAGGGGGAGGAGGAGGAATGGAGGAGGAGGAGGAATAGAGGAGGCATGGAGGAGGCAGTGGGGGCGAGCGGCAAAGGGTGGGTGGCGGCCCCATAGATCCGATGTCGTGATTTTTCCAATACGGGGTCCCCGGAAGTCTCGACCCATCCCCCAGGACCGGTTTTTCATCCTGAGTAGTTTTTTGACGGTCCCAGGGCCCGGCGAGGGCCCCTCGAGGCCGAAAAATGCGGAAACCCTCCGTCGTGATTTTTTCAATGCGTTGGATCTCTGGGGCGCAAGGACGAAGGACGGGGGATGGCGCCAACGGCGCGCGGGGCCCCTCTGGCCGGGCCTGCAGAAAGCCCACGGCGGCCGCGGGGTCCGCGGCCGCCGCGGCCCGCGCGACCAGCACTGCCACGCTGGACTCGCCGTCGCCGGCGACGCTGGCCCTGCCGGCAGGGAGGGGGGCGGCCGTGAGCGGATTCGGGCGGCCACGGGGCGGCCACCACCAAAGTCCTCCTCCTCCTCCTCCTCCCCTCCTCCTCCTCCTCCTCGTCCTCCCCCCCTCCCCTCTCCTCCTCCCCTTCTTTCCCCTCATCCCCCTCTTCCCCCCCTCTCCTTCCCCCTCCCCCCCCCTCACCCCCCTCCTCCCCTCCTATCGCCTCCTCCTCCTCCTCCTCCTCCTCCTCCTCCTCCTCCTCCTCCTCCTCCTCCTCCTCCTCCCTCTCGGCGCACACGATGGGCCGCCCAGGGCGTCCTTCCGCTCGGGCAGGCGCTGCGGCGGGAGGAGGAGGCTACCCGCCACTTCCCCAGCAGAACAGGCAACGGCTCTCAGGGCAGGCATTGCTCGGGGAATAGTTGCGCGGAGCCGGGCTGTGCAGTCTGGCCTCGGCATGGAGGCAGAGTCCGGCACCCTGCAGGAGGGAGGGTCTATGGACTGCAAGGCAGATGGTGCAATCTGTATGGTGCACGCTGTGTGGCGCAATCTATGCCACGAGGCACCCACCAGAGGCCCACGGGCGGGTCCCAGAGATCCGATGTCGTGATTTTTCCAATACGGGGTCCCCAGAAGTCTCGACCCATTCCCCCAAACCGGCTTTTCATCCTGGATCGTTTTTTGACACTCCCGGGCCCGGGGCCCGGCGAAGGGCCCCTAGAGGCCGAAAGTTGCGAAAAACCTCGGTCTTGTTTTTTTCAATACGTTGGATCGGCGGTGGACAAACCTCCCTTTAGTAGACCTCCCCTTTGCGAAAACGGCCTGGGACCGAAGCCGACGAACCCGGACCTGCAAAAACGACGGCCACGACGCCCTCTCGCGAGCCGACAACGGCCAATTCGCTTCGCCAACCGACGTGTCAGTGTAGGAGGTCTGTCCCCCCCGATTGGATCTCTAGGGGGACGAACCATGACATAAGCATAATCCGCCGGCCCCCTTGTGGGGCCACCAGGCTGTAGGAGCGAGGTTCTCAGTTTCCTGTGCCAGTTGTAGCTTGTAGTTTCCAGTGTTACAGTTCTGCTTCTTGCTGGTTACTGTAACTAGTTGACTTATTGCTGGTTACTGTAACTAGTTGATTGACCGCGCGGGGGGGGGGAGGCTCAAAGTGGTATTTTAGCGTCTCCTGGGCGCGTTGTCTGAATTGCTGGGGGGGCTCGAAATCGACACCCCTCACGCAGATCTGCGGGGTCAGGGTCCAAAAACACAGGGGATTTGCCACATTTCTGAAATTCGGTGCCAACCCTCACGCAGATCCGCGGGGTCAGGGTCCAAAAACACAAGGGATTTGCCACATTTTTGAAATTCGGCGCCACCCCTCATGCAGATCCGCGGGGTCAGGGCCCAAAAACACAGGGAATTTGCCACATTTCTGAAATTCGGTGCCACCCCTCACGCAGATCCGCGGGGTCAGGGTCCAAAACACACATGGGATTTGCCACATTTCTGAAATTCGGTGCCACCCCTCACGCAGATCCGCGGGGTCAGGGTCCAAAAACACAGGGAATTTGCCACATTTCTGAAATTCGGTGCCACCCCTCACGCAGATCCGCGGGGTCAGGGTCCAAAAACACAAGGGATTTGCCACATTTCTGAAATTCGGTGCCACCCCTCACGCAGATCCGCGGGGTCAGGGTCCACAAACACAAGGGATTTGCCACATTTCTGAAATTCGGTGCCACCCCTCACGCAGATCCGCGGGGTCAGGGTCCAAAAACACAAATGGGATTTGCCACATTTCTGAAATTCGGTGCCACCCCTCACGCAGATCCGCGGGGTCAGGGTCCAAAAACACAGGGATTTGCCACATTTCTGAAATTCGGTGCCACCCCTCACGCAGATCCGCGGGGTCAGGGTCCAAAAACACAGGGATTTGCCACATTTCTGAAATTCGGTGCCACCCCTCACCCAGATCAGGGTCCAAAAACGGATTTGCACATTTCTGAAACTCGGCGCCACCCCTTACGCAGATCCGCGGGGTCAGGGTCCAAAAACACACGGGATTTGCCACATTTCTGAAATTCGGTGCCACCCTTCACGCACATCCATCGCAAGGCGTGGTAACCCAAACTGCGAGAACTCCCTCGGCCCTTTAATCGCAAGGTGTGGTAACCAAGCCCGTAAACCATACACGTCTTACCAATCGCCAGGTGTGGTAACCCCTCTTGTGATCAGGTGGTTTTGCTGATTGCGAATCGGCTTCGCATGAAGTTTCGATACTGCTTCACGACAGTGCCAAGGCCTCATGACTTAGCTCTTCCATGGCCCATTCTCCGAGAGAGGGTGCCGGCGACAGGGGGCGAAGCCCTGACGGATAACTCGGAGGTCCGCGCGGATTTCTCGGGATCCGCGCTGGACCCCCCTCCGTGGCCGCGCGGAGCGCGCCAGGGGCGGCGCCGGGGGCGCCGCCAGGGGGGTCCAGCGCGGATCCGAGGAAGCCGCGCGGACCTCCGAGTTTTTCTGTTTGTGTCGTTCTCCGTCCCCCTGGGGTAGGAGGTCTGTCCACCCCCGATTGGATCTCCGGGGTGCTCGACGAAAGTACACGGCCGCCGGCAGAAGCGCACGGGCGCGCCCACGAGGTTTAACGGGCGAAGAACGGTATAAAATAAACTTTTTCGCAGTCGGGGACACCTGCCCCAGGGCGGCTGGACAGTTGATACCCCTACGGTGGCACCGTAAGGGTATAAACTGTCCAGCCGCCCTGGGGAAGGTGTCCCCGACGGCGAAAAAGTTTATTTTATACCGTTCTTCGCCCGTTAAGAGGTCCAGGGGCGCGCCCGCTGGCGGGCAGAGGGGGGGGCGAGAGCCCAGGGCCGCCGGCCAGCGCCCCGAGGGCGCCCGCGAGGCGCCCACGGGCGGGCACCAAGCGAAGGCCCCGAGCCGCAGGACGATTGGAGACCGTTTTTTTTTACGACTCAGGGTGGAAAACCGGTCCCTGGGAATGGGTCGAGGCTTCCAGGGACCCCGCATTGAAAAAATCACGACGTTGGATCTCTGGGCAACCCGGGTTATCCGGCGGGGGGGGGGGGAGGAGGGGGCTGGCCAATAACCTAATCTTCGCGCTGTGGGCAGCCCTGCATATGCACGCGCGCCCCCTCCCCGGACCTGCACAACCGACAAGGTTCGGCTATCCTGGGGGGGGGAGGGGGGGCAAAGCCCGATAGCCCAGGTTATCGCGGACCCTAAAAAACAGTCTCTTACTGAGTAGCAGAAGTGCAGTCGGAATCCATAGTAAGGACGGGCGGTAAGGACGCAAGGGCCTTGGGCGCCGAGGTTGGCACTTGCTGGGCGGTGGACTGCCAACACCCTGAAGGGCTGGCCAGTCAAAACCGCGAAAGACGAGCCGCAGAAATGAGGACGCAAAGGGTACTATGGTCAGCCGTGCGTCCATACTGTGAGTCTTGGCTGTCAGAGCCCAGGGGTGCAAGCACTGTATCGGCACCGCATGTGAGGCATGGCGGAGGCAGTGATGAACACGGAATCAACATTCCTGTCACGAGCATCACAAAAACGGCAGTCCTCAGCTTACGGTACACCAGCTCCACGGATCCATCCAAGCAAATACATCGGAACTCATCGATGATCCGCTT
>CAUYUJ010001658.1:0-17500 GCA_963575745.1 Prorocentrum cordatum
GAGGCCTGGGAACACAACATAGTGTTAGTATCTGCAGACACCACAGAACGGGGGCAATCAGGAGGAGGAGGCCTGCTCAGAGGGCGGCGGGGCTTCTGGGAGCCCCCCCCCCCCCGCGCCCTCTGAGAAGTCCTCTGTTCGTCGATTCGTGTCTCTTCGGGGGAGGCTCTTGGAGGACTTCTCGGAGAAGGCCCGGGGGGCTTCTCGGGCCTTCTGAGAAGGCCCTCTCCTTCTCGCTTCAACCCTGGGCTCGCCGCCGACCGTCGACGGCTCTCGAGGTGGACGCCCGTGGCCGCCAGTGGGGGCGTCGTGGGCGCCCCGTGGGGGGGGCCACCGCGGCTCACACCACGCGGCCTTTGCACCACGCAGCTTTGGCACCACACAGCCACACAGAGGGCGCCAGGAATGCTGCACAGCGTGGCTCACACGCGCAGCTTGGACCACGCAGCTCACGGCAGATCACCTGCACCGCACAGCGTGCACCATGCAATCACACATGTCTCACCACACGGCCTGCACCGCATAGCTTGCACCATAGAGCGTGCACCACACATCTTGCACCACACGACTTCCACTAAAGAGCTTGCGCCACATAGCTTTTTTACGAGGGCAGTGCAAATGAATCACTGATTGAGGTCCACGCTGGCAAAAACCACCTTGTGGGTTCCTGCGAAAAGCTCTATGGAAGCAGGGAAAAATCGAGATGAGCAGAGCAGAGCGCAATGCCTCCGTCTGATTCGTTTCTCTCCCATTGCACGGCCGCCCTCGTGGCTCTGGCCGCCGTGCCACGCCGTGCCACGCGGCGACGCGGAGGATGAAGAGGAAACGCAGCATACATAGAACAGCTGAAGCACCGTTTTGACTGGTAGCTTTGTCCAGTCTCTGCGGACGATCAGTGCCCTGACAACGGCCACGCACCCTCGTGCCGTGGGCGGTTCGGGTCGTAGAACATTTTGCGACAGAGTTGTGAACCTTCTCGGGCCTCAAGGGCCGAATGTCCCTGCTTGACAGGGCTGAACCTAAACGGTGCTGTTCGTTTTCGTTGTGTTGTTCGTCCTTCCTCGTTTTGCCTTCGCTTCGCCTTGAATGCGAAACAAAACGAACAGCAGCACGGCCCACGATATGGCCAAAACACCGTGTGGGTCCAACCCTGCTGCTTGACTACAGTGCACATGACACGGAATCTCAACGAGATCGTGACTTTGCGCAGCGCCCCTCACTCGTCATAGTCGGTCATGTCTGCGAAGTGCGCCCCTCCGAAGCACACGTCGATCATGCAGTCTTTGTTGGGAATGCCAGTCTTGGATTTCTTCGTGCAGAGCTCCCTGGCCACCTCACTTTTGTCACTCGCACAATTGTTGAGGTCGGGCCGGTTCACGGGCGTCACGGGGGTCTTGGTGTGGAAGAGCAGTTCCGCTTGCGGGACACCCGTTGTGCCGATGCGGGCGCGAATTGCCGGCCTGGTGTCGTCGTCGAGCACGCCGTTGAAATTTCCACAGTGGCCGTCCTGGTTGGGCTGCATGCTCATGGTGATCATCGTGTTGATGTAATCGCCCTCGCCTGGCTCGTTCCAACGGTTGATCTCCAGGTGGATGTTGAGCGGCAAGTCCACGTGCACGACGTGCATATCCTTGCCGTTGCGGCTCGACTGCATCACCTGCCCGCTGCCGTCGGTGACAACCTTGATCATGGGATCCTGGTTCTCCCAGGCGTCTGGAAAACCAGGAATAATGGGGACGTCGTTGAATGTCGCCCTGAGAGAGGAGATGCGGAGGACGTTCTTCTTGCCGTCCTTGCCCTCCAGGAAGGGGCCGCCGATCGCGATCTCCTTCATGACGGAGAGGCCGTTGGTCACCGGAGTGGGCATGTAGCGGCCCTGCATCCAAACGGTGGTGCTCTTCACAGTCCAGTACTCGCCCTGGGAGTAAAAGCTTGCTGATTGCCCGTCAAACGTCACCACGTGCGGGTCGCCGAAGATCCTGCAGTGCTTCTGGGGCCCCTGCGGCGGCGGCGCTGGCGTGGGGTTCTCACATTCTGGAGTGCCTGTGATGCAGATGCCCTTCTCATCACAGTCGTCGAAATCAGTACACTCCTCAGAGCCGCAGTCATCGTCGCACTGCGACCCATCGCGGGCGCAGTTGCACATGTCGATGCAACACTCCTTCGACGGCATCGGCGACGGCGTAGTCACGATGTCAGGAGGCGCCATGGTGATGACGGGGGGGGTCGTTGTGGTCGTGGTCGTGGTGGTGGTTCCCGCGAAGAAGAGGAGGGGAGTCAGGAGCAGCGGCAGGAAGCAGCATAGCCACCATGCGCTGCACCCAGCCGCGGGAATCGGCACCACGCCGAAGGTGCCGGCGCCCTGGCCCACGTACTGGTAGGTGGTCGCGGCGATGTAGTCACCGCCCGTGCCCACGTACGCCATCGTCGTCCCGGCGATGCCCCCGCAGCCCACTCCGCACCCGTCCGCGCAGCCCGCGCCGCCGCCCGGGCCTCCGCAGCAGGCCTCTCCACCACCAGCGTAGCCCATCCCGGGGTAGACCCCGCTGCCCATGAGCGCGCCGCCGCCCGCGCCGCCGGGGTAGACCCCGCTGCCCATGAGCGCGCCGCCGCCCGCGCCGCCAGGGTAGAACCCGCTGCCCATGACCGCGCCGCCGCCCGCGCCGCCGGGGTAGAACCCGCTGCCCATGAGCGCGCCGCCGCCCGCGCCGCCGGGGTAGACCCCGCTGCCCATGAGCGCGCCGCCGCCCGCGCCGCCACCAGCGAAGGCCCCGCGGGAGCCCGAAACGAACCCACCGCGCGGGCTCGTTGCCATGAAAGATCCGCCACGTGCGCCGGCGAAATTCATCGCTGCCCAGATCCTGCGCCGCGCCTGGTCCAATTCCTGTACTGAGAGAATACTGGGGCAACAAACAAAAAAACTTGCGTCAAATGGCTACGGAATGACTTAGGTTTTTTATTTGTTTTCAAAATGGTGCTCTCGCTGAAGCGCTGGCCTCATTTCGGGATACCGCTCGTTCCGAATCGTGGTCCCGCTGCAGCGCTGGCCTCATTTCCGCGCTTCCGCTCGTTGCGAATCATGTTCCCGCTGTAGCGCTGGCGTCATTTTTCCCAACGCCATGCCACGGCATGGTTTTCGGTCCTTCCAAATTGGCCCCCAAATCTAGAAAATGCCCTCTCGGAAAAAAACAGCGGAAGTGATTACACATTCGGTGTCGATCTGTTGATTCGTGTAGCCGCAGAAGCTCCCCCAATTTGGGGATTCGCCAGGCCATGCTATGTCAAGCTACGCGTCCTCAGGCCCGCGCTTCGGCGTTTGAGTTGTTTTATAAAATGATGCTCTCGCTGAAGCGCTGGCATCATTTCGGGCTACCGCTCGTTCCGAATCGTGGTCCCGCTGCAGCGCTGGCCTCATTTCCGCGCTTCCGCTCGTTGCGAATCGTGTTCCCGCTGTAGCGCTGGCGTCATTTTTTCCAGCGCCATGCCAAGGCATGCTTTTCGGTCCTTCCAAATTGGCCCCCAAATCTAGAAAAAAATGCCCTCTTGACAACAAAAAACATCGGAAGACATTCGGTGTCGATTCGTTGATTTGTGTAGCCGCAGAAGCTCCCCCAATTTGGCGATTCGCCACGCCATGCTATGTCAAGCTACGCGTCCTCATGTCCACGCTTCCGCGCTTGAGTTGTTTCATAAAATCGTGCTCTCGCTGAAGCGCTGGCCTTATTTCGGGCTACCGCTCGTTCCGAATCGTGGTCCCGCTGCAGCGCTGGCCTCATTTCCGCGCTTCCGCTCGTTGCGAATCGTGTTCCCGCTGTAGCGCTGGCGTCATTTTTTTCCAGCGCCATGCCACGGCATGGTTTTCGGTCCTTCCAAATAGGCCCCAAAATCTATAAAAAAATGCCCTCTTGAAAAAAAACATCGGAAGTGATTACACATTCGGTGCCGATTCGTTGATTGACTGGGCCGCAGCAGCCCCCCCGCTTTGGGGCGTCGCAACGCCATGCTATGTCATGCTACGCGTTAGTCTTCAACACCATGCTTTGCTATGCAATGTTATGCCATGCTGCGACATCCGATTGTGCGAATAAATAAGAGATCTACGCCATGGTAAGGGATGGGAGGGAGGGGTAGGACGTCAGATGTGACGCGAGCGCGCCCAGCTTGTCCTCCTCCCCCTCTCCCTCCCCCTCCTCCTCCCCCTCCTTCTCCCCCTCCTCTTCCTCCTCCTACTCCTCCTCCTCCTCCTCCTTCTCCTTCCACCTCCTCCTCCTCCTCCTCCTCCTCCTCCTCCTCCTACCCCAACTCCTCCTCCTCCTCCTGACCCTCCTCCGCCGCCCGTGGCCGCCCGTAGTCGCATCGCGGGCGCCCCGTGCGCTGGCTGGGCCTGCTCGGCGGCGAGCGAAGGGGGGGGCAATCAGGAGGAGGAGGGCCTGCTCAGAGGGCGGCGGGGCTTCTGGGAGGCCCCCCCCCCGCGCCCTCTGAGAAGTCCTCTGTTCGTCGATTCGCGCCTCTTCGGGGGAGGCTCTCGGAGGACTTCTCGGAGAAGGCCCGGGGGGCTTCTCGGGCCTTCTGAGAAGGCCCTCTCCTTCCTCCCCCTCCTCCACCCCCTCCTCTTCCTCCTCCTACTCCTCCTCCTCCTTCCACCTCCTCCTCCTCTGAGAGGGCCCTCTCCTCCTCGCTTCACCCCCGGGGCTCGCCGCCGACCGTCGATGGCTCTCGAGGTGGACGCCCGTGGCCGCCAGCGGGGGCGTCGTGGGCGCCCCGTGGGTGGGGGGGGCCGCGCGGCTCACGCCGCGCGGCTTTTGCACCACGCAGCTGTTGCACCGCACAACCACACAGCGTGGCGCCAAGAATGCTGCACAGCGTGGCTCACACGCGTAGCTTGGACCACGCAGCTCACGGCAGATCACCTGCACCGCACAGCGTGCACCATGCAATCACACAGATGTCTCACCACACGGCCTGCACCGCATAGCCTGCACCATAGAGCGTGCACCACACATCTTGCACCACACGACTTCCACTAAAGAGCTTGCGCCACATAGCTTTTTTACGAGGGCAGTGCAAATGAATCACTGATTGAGGTCCACGCTGGCAAAAAACACCTTGTGGGTTCCTGCGAAAAGCTCTATGGAAGCAGGGAAAAATCGAGTTGAGCAGAGCAGAGCGCAATGCCTCCGTCTGATTCGTTTCTCTCCCATTGCACGGCCGCCCTCGTGGCTCTGGCCGCTGTGCCACGCCGTGCCACGCGGCGAAGCGGAGGATGAAGAGGAAACGCAGCATACATAGAGCAACTGAAACACCGTTTTGGCTGGTAGCTTTGTCCAGTCTCTGCGGGAGATCGCTGCCCTGACAACGGCCACGCACCCTCGTGCCGTGGGCGGTTCGGGTCGTAGAACATTTTGCGACAGAGTGGTGAACCTTCTCGGGCCTCAAGGGCCGAATGTCCCTGCTTGACAGGGCTGAACCTAAACGGTGCTGTTCGTTTTCGTTGTGCTGTTCGTTCTTCCTCGTTTTGCCTTCGCTTCGCCTTGAATGCGAAACAAAACGAACAGCAACACGGCCCACGATATGGCCAAAACACCGTGTGGGTCCGACCCTGCTGCTTGACTACAGTGCACATGACACGGAATCTCAACGAGATCGTGACGTTGCGCAGCGCCCCTCACTCGTCATAGTCGGTCATGTCTGCGAAGTGCGCCCCTCCGAAGCACACGTCGATCATGCAGTCTTTGTTGGGAATGCCAGTCTTGGATTTCTTCGTGCAGAGCTCCCTGGCCACCTCACTTTTGTCACTCGCACAATTGTTGAGGTCGGGCCGGTTCACGGGCGTCACGGGGGTCTTGGTGTGGAAGAGCAGTTCCGCTTGCGGGACACCCGTTGTGCCGATGCGGGCGCGAATTGCCGGCCTGGTGTCGTCGTCGAGCACGCCGTTGAAATTTCCACAGTGGCCGTCCTGGTTGGGCTGCATGCTCATGGTGATCATCGTGTTGATGTAATCGCCCTCGCCTGGCTCGTTCCAACGGTTGATCTCCAGGTGGATGTTGAGCGGCAAGTCCACGTGCACGACGTGCATATCCTTGCCGTTGCGGCTCGACTGCATCACCTGCCCGCTGCCGTCGGTGACAACCTTGATCATGGGATCCTGGTTCTCCCAGGCGTCTGGAAAACCAGGAATAATGGGGACGTCGTTGAATGTCGCCCTGAGAGAGGAGATGCGGAGGACGTTCTTCTTGCCGTCCTTGCCCTCCAGGAAGGGGCCGCCGATCGCGATCTCCTTCATGACGGAGAGGCCGTTGGTCACCGGAGTGGGCATGTAGCGGCCCTGCATCCAAACGGTGGTGCTCTTCACAGTCCAGTACTCGCCCTGGGAGTAAAAGCTTGCTGATTGCCCGTCAAACGTCACCACGTGCGGGTCGCCGAAGATCCTGCAGTGCTTCTGGGGCCCCTGCGGCGGCGGCGCTGGCGTGGGGTTCTCACATTCTGGAGTGCCTGTGATGCAGATGCCCTTCTCATCACAGTCGTCGAAATCAGTACACTCCTCGGAGCCACAGTCATCGTCGCACTGCGACCCATCGCGGGCGCAGTTGCACATGTCGATGCAACACTCCTTCGACGGCATCGGCGACGGCGTAGTCACGATGTCAGGAGGCGCCGTGGTGATGACGGGGGGGGTCGTTGTGGTCGTGGTCGTGGTGGTGGTTCCCGCGAAGAAGAGGAGGGGAGTCAGGAGCAGCGGCAGGAAGCAGCATAGCCACCATGCGCTGCACCCAGCCGCAGGAATCGGCACCACGCCGAAGGTGCCGGCGCCCTGGCCCACGTACTGGTAGGTGGTCGCGGCGATGTAGTCACCGCCCGTGCCCACGTACGCCATCGTCGTCCCGGCGATGCCCCCGCAGCCCACTCCGCACCCGTCCGCGCAGCCCGCGCCGCCGCCCGGGCCTCCGCAGCAGGCCTCTCCACCACCAGCGTAGCCCATCCCGGGGTAGACCCCGCTGCCCATGAGCGCGCCGCCGCCCGCGCCGCCAGGGTAGACCCCGCTGCCCATGAGCGCGCCGCCGCCCGCGCCGCCAGGGTAGAACCCGCTGCCCATGACCGCGCCGCCGCCCGCGCCGCCGGGGTAGAACCCGCTGCCCATGAGCGCGCCGCCGCCCGCGCCGCCGGGGTAGACCCCGCTGCCCATGAGCGCGCCGCCGCCCGCGCCGCCACCAGCGAAGGCCCCGCGGGAGCCCGAAACGAACCCACCGCGCGGGCTCGTTGCCATGAAAGATCCGCCACGCGCGCCGGCGAAATTCATCGCTGCGCAGATCCTGCGCCGCGCCTGGTCCAATTCCTGCCCTGAGAGAATACTGGGGCAAAACACAACACAACTTGCGTCAAATGGCTACATAATGTAATTTCCATTGGGCTTGGGCAAATGCGCAAGCCTAACCACATATGACGACAAACTCCGGCACGACAACACCTGCGACAAACCCCTCGCCATATTGGAGGACGCCCGCTTGCAAAGCCGCATCGTATGAGTCTGGCAAAGGCGCGCGCATAAAGTCTGTCAGTTTGTGACATCATCCTACAGCACGTCTGCCAGAGAGGAAGCTTATCAATAAATGGATACACTCTGGGAGCAAACTATGAGGCGGAACGTGCGTGGTGCAAGCGGGTGGTTCACTTGTGAAGCTTGAATGCGTCAGCTCCAACGCTCGCTCGAACATCCCATCCGCCCACCAACAACTGGTTCGCAACACTCGACGATGCTAGTAACGCATGCGAATGACAAAGGCGACAGCAACGGCAACGGCGACGCCGATGGTGGGGGTGATGTCGACGACGACGATGGTTAATTATGGTAATGCACATGATGGCGACGGTAATGGCAGTGGCAATGATGCTGCTGGCGATGTTGATGGTGGTGTTACTGAGGATGGTGCGGCAGCATAACTTTGACGAGGGCGACGACAGCAGCGATGACGATGATGACGACTGTGGTGATGCTGGCGACGACGATGGTGATGAATTTCCATTGCGTCTGGGATTGTTTGGGGCGCGTCGCTCGAACAACTGCCCGACAACGAAGGCCTTTTTCCCTCTGGTGCCGCAACACAGCGCTTTCTGTACCCAGTGCACGACCGTGGCTTCCGTTGCGTTCCCGAGGCTCGCGCATGGCCCCCGCGAGCCGCTCGGGCCTGCACAATAACTGCTCACTTTTTTGCCCTGCGGGTCGAGCGCGAGCCTCTTCCGGTTAAGACCTAACCCCAGGAAGCATTTAAGAAACCCCCTGGCGATATCTTAGCACCGCATTTTTATTCGATATTCCGAGGGGCCGAAATAACCGAACGATAGGTTTAGCACCCGGACACACAACAAATTCGCGGAGGCCTGGCCCCTGGGCCACAATCGAAATTCGAAATTCTAATCTGCGTGGCTCTCATGAAAGACTCAGGATGTCGCTTGCTGCTTGGAAAATTCATGCAATGATAATAGTATTAATATTCGCAAGCATATTTGATGACTCCTAACGACTTGAATGGATCCATCAGGTTTCATACAAGTTCCGCAGGCTCCTGGTGCCAGGTAACGCTTCCAGGGTGCGGAAGGGTTATCGATTTGCCGGAAGGGGGGGGGGGGGGGTTCTTAAATGCTTCCTGGGGTTACGCGGGCCGCGGCAAGCACCAATTGGGGAGACAGGGCGCGGGCGGGCGGGGCCTCAGGCGGCCGGAGGGCGCGGGGTGCAGGAACACTGAGCACGGCCGACCCGCCCCGCGCCGGTGGAACTCGCTGCCCGAGTCCCCCCAGCAGCAGCGATGCGAAAGAGGCGACCGCGAGACGCCTGCGAGGAGAAGGGAGTGGACCCTGGCGTGCGCCTGGCCCCACAGGGTGAGGCATACGCCACGGGGTCCCTCGCGCCCGAGTGCAAAAACGAAGGAGCACACAACAGCACCTGCAGACACCAAAGAATCATCAGCTAAGAGCGCCGCACCACACCAATGCCCCTGAACAACGGTGCAAACCTGCGCCAAAGAGCGACGCAGTCGCGTAAACACCACGTTGCCTCGCGAATGCCACGGCATGCCCGTGAGCACCACAGCATGCCGGTGGACGCTTCAGTAACCTGTGAGCGCGACAGGACGCCCGTGGTTGCCACGGGACGATGCCATGTCGTGATCTGGGAGGGGGAGGCAGGGTCGACCACGCCCGCTATCGCCCAGATGAGCAAAAGGATGTTCGTGTCGTGTCAGAAATGTGGCGTACTGCACGTTGTGCACCTGATGTGACGCACTATAACATAAGCGCTGCAAACTCGGAGGGGCATCTTGTGTATCGCGCCACATCCCAGAAGTATGTGTGGCACAAGCTCTACGATGCAACCCGCAACCTCTGTGGAGCAAGCTGCGTTATGTGCAATGGACGTGGTGCAAACGGTGGTGCGAGCCACGCGATGCCTCTAAGAGGGGCGCTCACGATACTCTCGCGGGCAGGAACCGGGCGAAGACCCCGCAAGAACACCCGACGCTCGAGGCGGCCACGCGGCACCCACAGGCGAGCGCCAAGCGAAGCCCAACCACACCAAACCAAGCGCGTGGGTAACGAACGTCAAAAAGAAACCTAAACGCCACCCTTCAATAAATCAATACGGTTTGTGAATCATGTTGATGCGTCAGAGTGGGTGGAGCCGCCATGGCATTGCTTCATTTCGAGTTGGCCATCAACCACCAACAGCGTGAGGGGGCCGAAGGGTCATTCACTGTCCCTGGGCGCGTGGCTGAAGTGAGGTTCTGCGGTGCGGATGGTTCTTGTTATTGTTGTTGTGGTCGTTGTGTTTGAATTAGGAACCTCTTACATGGGTCCGAATAAATTGAGTCGGCAGAACTCGCCGCATCGCCGATACCATCGGCATGGGTGATGCGCTGTCGACGTCGGCAATACATCAGCGACGTCGGCGAAAACGCTTTCGCGCGGGACGTGCGTTCTGCTTGCCAACCCCCTTTCCAGCTACTCTCTCTCGTGTTCCGTCCTCCTCACTCCCACGTGTCCTTTCATTCCATCCATTCTCTGCTCCACTGCCGCAGGGGCTGCACGAAATACGCGTTGCAGGTGAAACATGTATATATATATATATATAATGTACAAACATCTACGCATTAAAAAATACGGTCGGAAACAACAGGGGCGGGTATCCAGGACTTGGGAAGCACATGTTGCTTGACATGCGCGCGTATAGGAGCGAACCGTCTGAAAGTGACAGTTGTTGGTTGTTGAATTCTCATTTATGAAGAATAATTATTGTTGATCCCCCCCCACAGGTGCATACTGTTTGTTCTCAATCAAAATGTGCCCCTCGACGCTCGCACCCTGTTTTTTGACAGGGGAAATCTTCCTGCTCAAACTGGGCCCCTGGCCCCGGAATACAACAACAACAGTTCCCGCCTGATATTTCCTTACAATTTAGCCAGGACCCCCGCTCCTGCCCGAGACTTCCTTGCATTTTTTCAGGAATCGCGCTCTCGCTTGGGGCTTCCTTACAATTTATTCAAGAATCGCTCTTCCGGCGCTCTGGAGTCGCGCTCTCGCTGGAGACTCGCTTGCAACTTACTGAAGAATGGCCTTGCGTTGGGATTTCCTGCAATTTGCCCAAACGCCGCGCTCCCGACACCCAGGAACCCAAAAATCGCGCCCGTTGTGGCCCCATGTGCGTGCCCTTCGTGGCCCCGCTGTCGCCATTTGTGTCCCCCTCACTGTCCTACGTGGCCCAGTTGCTACCCTTCAGTGGCCCCATAGTTGCCCTCTGTGGCCCCGCATTATCTGCACTTCGTGGCCCCCGCTCGTTCGCGTCCTTCGTGGCCCCATACGGATTCCCTTCGTGTCCCCGCTGTCGCCCTTCGTGGCCTATTTCGTGCCCTTCGTGGCCCTGCTGTCGTTCTCTCTCGCTCTCGTTTTCGCTCGTCGTCGCCGTCGTCGTCGTCGCCGTCGTCTTCGACGTCGTCGTCGTCGTCGTCGTCGTCGTCGTCGTTGTGGTCGGTCCCCTGTCTGTCCCTCTTGGGGTCGGGTCGACGGTCCGCGGCCGCCCCGCCGATCAGCGCTGCCGCTGGCCAGGCCGACGGTCCGCGGCCGCCCCGCCGCTTGCCGGGGCCCGGACTGCAGGGAAGAAAGGTATACCCCCCAAAAGGGGTTCGATCGAAAACGAAGAGGGCGGGTATCAAGGGCTTGGGAAATACGCGTTATTGGACACTCGACCATATAAGGGCGATCGCGTGATTTGCCTGTCATATCACAACAAGTACAACGTACAAAGCATTATCTGTACACCCGCCTCCGCACCCAGCCGGCTTGGCCGGTTGCTTCGGGGTCCTCCTTCGGTATCGGACTGAGTCTGCCTCACTATTCGGGCACCCCTGGTCCAATTCGCCCTCAGCGTTTCGGCGTGCGGTTGGCCATCCTCTTCAGGACATGCCACAACCAACCACACGGGGCAGGCCGACGCTGTCACGAACGACATCCCTGTTTCCTCTGGGACTCCTTCGTACACACCAAAGTTGCCAGAAGATGTCAAGCAAAGTTAATGGAACCTGCTGTTTTGGCCTTCAAAGGAGGGAGGGAACAACTGCCCCCTCTTTCGTGACACCGTCGGCACCTGGCGGACTGGCCGCAGGTGCCCCCTTTTTCCTTGAATGTCTGACCCCCAGCCCCCATGACCAGAGCACTGACTGGAGCACAGGACGGCGGAGCCGACTTCACAGCAGGCATGCCGAAATCTCTCTGCAACGCGCGCAAGCATGCTGGAATCTGTCTGACTGATGGGGAAAAGGCTGCGCCGCCGAAGACGAGTTCCTGGAGAGCTTCGGCTGACAACCCGTGATTTGCCTGTCATATCACAACAAGTGCATAGTACAACGCATTATCAGCACACCCGCCTCCGCACCCAGCCGGCTTGGCCGGTTGCTTTGGGGTCCTCCTTTGGTCTCGGACTGAGTATGCCCAACTATTCGGGCACCCCTGGCCCAGTTCGCCCTCAGCGTTTCGGCTTGTGGTTGGCCATCCTCGTCAGGACCTGCCACAACCAACCACACGGGGCAGGCCGACGCTGTCACGAACGACATCCCTGTTCCCTCTGGGACTCCTTCGTACACACCAAAGTTGCCAGAATATGTCAAGCAAAGTTATTGGAACCTGCTGTTTTGGAAGGGAGGGAACAACTGATCAGTCTTAAAATGATTGTTGTTGTTGATGCTGGTGGTGTTGTCGTTGTTGTTTGTATTCAATACATGAGAATTGTTGTTGAAACCCCATGCGCGCCATCGTATTGTTCAATGAAAGTGTTGCTCCCTGGGCTCGCGCCCTGTTTCTTTACAAAAGAAAGCTGGGCCCCTGGCCCCCGGTTTACAACAACAGCGGCTATCGCGTGATACTTCCCACAATGTATACCCTAATCGCGCTCTCGCGCGGGACTAGCTTGTTCAAGACCCGCGTCCTGGACACTCAGGAATAACGCTCTTGATTTGGCTTTTCTCACGATTCACTTGGGAATCGCGCAATCGCTCGAAACTTATTCGTGATTCATGCAGGACTCACGCTTCAGCAACCCGCCTGCTCGACCTGGCCGCCTGGGCCCGCCTTCCCGACCTGCCCGCTAGGGTCTGCCCGTCTGGCCTGCCCGCCTGGGTCTGCCACGTGCTTTCTAATCCTAGCCCCCTCATGCGGTTTCATCCTTCTCCCTCCCTCTTCCATTCGCCCGTTCTTCCGCTGTTTTAGGGGCTACACTGAATGCGCGTGGCAGGAAAGGAAGATATAGCCCCAGGTGAGGCATGATCTAAGCCGAAGAGGGCGGGTACCGAGGATTCGGAGAATACGTGTTGAACTGCACGCGAGCAGATAGGAGCGAACAACATGAAAATGATTGTTGTTGTTGGTGTTGAATTCTCATTTCTGAAGAAGAATTATTGTTGATCCCCCCTCCGAGGCTCTTTGCAATGTTTGATTAAGGATGTTGTACCCGGGGCTCGCACCTTGTTTTCTTGAAATGAAAGCGAAGGTCACCAAATCAGCCTCCTGGCCCCCGAATTACAGCAACAATGGCTCCCGCCTGATACTTCCTCACACTGTATTCCCCAATCGCGCTTTCGCCAATAGGGTCCGAGTAGATGGGGTCGGAGAATTGCGCCGCATCGTCGATGCACCATCAATGCACCGGCGACGCTTCGGCGACACTTCGGCGACATCGGCCTGGGGAAGCTCGGGCCCCACAGCGGTCAGCCTCGCGGAGGCATCGGCGACGCGTCGCGGTCCTCCGACCCCACGACACCACATGAACGGTTACCCCCGGGGCCGTAGGCGACCCGAGGAGGAGGAGGAGGAGGAGGTGGAGGAAGAGATAGGAGATGGAGGAGGAGGAGGACGAGGATGAGGGGGAGGAGGAGGAGGAGGAGGAGGAGGAAGAGCAGGAGGAGGAGAAGGAGCAGGAGGAGGGGGAGGAGATGGAGGAGGAGGAGGAGATGGAGTAGGAGGAGGAGCAGGGAGGAAGATGAGAGGAGGAAGCGGTGGCCTGAGCCCTTCGGAGAAACCCTCCGACCCCAATCGGAGGGCCTGGAGACATACACGTCCGCACCTCTTCCTCCTCCTCCTTCTCCCTCCTCCACCTCCTCCTCCTCTTCCTCCTCCTCTCCTCCTCCCTCCACCTCCTCCTCCTCCTCCTCCTCCTCCGCCTCGTCATCATACCCTCCACGTCCTCCCCCTCCTCCCGGTCTGCTGCCCGCCCGGGGGGCCGCGCCGCGGGGGACCGCCTGCGGTCGTGGGCTCCAGCGGGCCCGGCCGCAGGCGCAGGCAGAGGGCGGCGGCCGCCTGGGTTGCGCGCCCGGAGCGCGCGGAGAACGGCGCGCGCAGCCCAGGAGCTCGACCCAGGATAGGGGGGGCCACAGGCGAGCCCTACCCCTCCTCCTCCTCCTCCTCCTCCTCCTCCTCCCCTCCTCCTCCTCCTCCTCCTTGCTAGAAGTGCCCCGGGGCCAAGGATAGGGGGCCACGTGCGAACCCTACCCTCCACGAGTTCTGAGGGGAGGGTGGGGCTCACTTCGCTCGGGAGCTCCCGAACGAAGGGAGCCCCACCCTCCCCCCCTCAGAAATCGTGGGGGGTCGGGGCAGGGTTCGCATGTGGCCCCCTACAGGAGCTCGAGAAAAAACCCAATCAATGGATGGTTTGACCGGTAAGGAAATCGACCGGGAACCCGGGGACCTGGAACCCACCGAAATCGGCCCGGAACCAACAACCAGGAACCCGCAAACCCGGAACCCGCAAACCCGGGAACCTAGCCGGCCACCAAAATCGGCGGGACAAGTTCGCCAAATCTCGCACTTTCCATTCGGACCCCTTCAGTGCAAGCACTGATTGGGGAAAACCTTCCACAAAAAACCGAACCTTGAGACCCCAGGAAGTCCGTTGCTTTTTTGGGTGGGGACGTCACGTTTTTTCCATCGCGAAGTCATCGAGACCCTTGAAGCCCAGGGCACCCTAGAGGCAAGCAGGGTGCTTCTTGGCATGGGTTCCCACGGTATCTTCACGCTTCGCGCTCCGCGACGCACGATTCTCTTCGGACTTTTGCGCCGCCCCCCCCCTGCAGAACAGGATGAGGGACAAGCGCCTCGCTCTGAAATCGCCCAGACCCCGGAGCGCGACGAACTGCGCACCCTCGTGGTGGCCCCGGTGCGCTGCCGTGGTTGCGCTGCTGCGGGCAGCATTCGCGGACGCCCTGTCGCCGTGGACCGTCCCCCCTGGACGGGTGCGTTGCGCCCCTCCTGGGGGGGATGGTCCACAGCAGTGAGACGCCAGGGCCCCGAGTGGAAATGATGGGCCTGTTTTCCACCACCACCGCCATAAGTTGGAGGGGGGGGGGGGTCCTCCTCCTCCTCCTCCTCTCCTCCTCCTCCTCCTCCTCCTCCTCTCCCCTCCGCCCCTCCTCGTACTCCCCCTCCTCCTCCTTCCTCCTCCTCTACCCTCCTCCTTCTCCTCTCTCCCCTCCTCCCTCCTATTCCTCCTATCCTCCTCCTCCTCCCCCACCTCCTCCTCCTCCTCCTCCTCCTCCTCCTCCTCCTCCTCCTCTCTCCTCCTCCTCCCTCCTCCTCCACCTCCTCCTCCTCCTCCTCCTCCTCCCCTCCTCCTCCTCCTCCTCTCCTCCTCCTCCTCCTCCTCTCCTCCTCCTCCTCCTCCTCCTCCTCCTCCCTCCTCCTCCTCCTCCTCCCCCCCTCCTCCTCCCCCTCCTCCTCTTCCTCCTCGTCCTCCACCTCCTTCCCCCCTCCAAATTATAGTGGTGGTGGTGGTGCAAAACAAGCCCATCAGGAAAATAATGAGCTCCCCGTGCGAGGGGAGTGGGCAAAACCACCGGGGCCCTCGACCGGCTGCTCGAGTCCCAGGCCAAGATGGCCCCCGAACCGGCCCCTAGGACGGCAAACGGCGTCAGGACGGCCAAGGCCTCGTCACCCTCGCCCCGTCCCTCGCCGCTCCCGTGTGCCCTAAGACGGCAGACGGCGTCAGGACTCCAAGCCCTCCTCACCCGCGTCCCGTCCCCCGCCGCTCCCGTGTGCAGGAGCGAGGCGAGCATGGCACTGCTCAGTTCTTGAGGAGGATGCTCCAGGAGAAACGGAGGAGGGAGGGGGTAAGGGAGGAGGGGCACTAGCGCGGCACAGCTACGACATGTACGACAGGTAGTACTACGACGACGACCATCTAGGACCGACAGTCCCAAAGCCAGTGGCAGATCGAGCACGACCGAGCACAACGCACAAATAACGTCCACGTGGGCCCGCGCGCCCTGCTCGCCCGCCTGCGCGCGGGCCAGGCGCGGGCGCGAAATTTGTGCCCGCGCACAACGCAGCACAAGCGAGCGCGCGCGCTTTCGATGGCGTTGGGCGCCCACCACAAATAACGTCCACGTGGGCCCAGCAGAGAGAGCGCGCGCCCAGCAGGCGCAGCCCCCACATTGCGCAGGGAACCGCAGCACAACCCAGGCCGTGCGCAACACAAGCATACGCGCACAGCGCTGCCAGGGCACGAGCCCAAAGTGCCGCCCGAACTCGGGGGCGAGGCGCGAGTGTGAAGCACCACTGAAGACAAACAAATGCACATGACAGATGTTCCTCATCGTGGGTCTGCGTCGAGACGTCTGCAGCTATGCCTATGAGTATCGTTTAACTGATCCCCGTCCCCAGCGGCATGGCCTGGGCCCCACTGGCCGATGTGCCCCCCTAGATGGGGATATGGGCCGTTCCCGTCGGGTTTCGAGGGGTGTATCCCCAACTGGGGTGGTCACTCGGTGGGGGTCTCGACGGGGATGGGCATGGGCATGGGGATTGGTTAAACGATACCGAGCCTAGGCCTAGCGCAGACATTACGCGTCCACCTGTGCCCACGGGGCGGGCGACAACACTTGGTGCGGACCCTCCCTCACCCAGGCGGCGCTTCCGCCACCCCTCGGCCACCCCGCCTCAGCCTGCATGCCGCCTCGCGGGCCCATGCTTCAGAGGCGACGATAAGGGGCGAATAACCCTTTGGGAGAGCAATACGTGCATCCAGGGGCGCCGATGATCCCTGTCTTCGACGAGGCTCCCGGGCGAACGTGCAAGGCCCGCCCCTGGAGCTATTCGCCCTGATCGTCGCCGCCGGATGCTGCCCGCTCCTCGCCCCAACACGCCGACTCCCGCCGCGCCGAGGGCGAGAGAAGGCGTGTGGGACGTCTGGCTGTCCCCCTCTCCCTTTCCCCCTCCCCCAGGGGTTCCAACTGTCCTGCCGTTTGAGGGGGGGAGGGGAGATGGGAGGGGAGGGGGACGACCTCGCCAACGCACCCAGGGGAAGGGGGGGAGGCAGGGGAGGGGAGGACGACGACCTCGAAGTCTTTCAGAGAAGCCCTCCGATTCGTCAATCCAGACATACCCATCGGTCGGAAGAAGTAGGTAGAAACATTAAGTAGGAAGGCGTTGAAAGTAGATTTGGCTTCAATCCGCCCCCCAAGGAGGATGGAAAACTGTGAAGCCACTCGATCATTGAATTGGGAAGGCGCCTATAAAGTAGATTGAAATCTGGGAATCCCAACATACCGACTTCCAGCGACCGATTGGTACGGCTGCCCCAACGTTTTCCCTGCGTGGGCCCGGGAGTTGAGCAGGGACTGACCGTCCCGGCATTCCTATAGTCCTACCACGAAATGTTCTTAGAACCCAAAAATGTTCTAAGAACCAAATCAAGGTTCTTAGAACATCAACCCGATGTGTTATGTAAACCAAGACAGTCCCAACCAGAACTGTTCTAAGAACATCTCATGGAAACCACACGAGGTGCTTAGAACATTGTTTTTGGTAGGGCTGTAGGCAAGCCAGGACACTTCGCCACTTCGGGAGCGGCCAAGAGGGGGGTGTCCAAGAGGGGGGGGTGCAAATCGTGGCCGGCGGCATGTGCGCGGCCCAGCGGGGGGACCAGGGACGTCATGAAACAAGAAGAGGCGCCATAAAATCTGGGGAGATA
>CAUYUJ010001658.1:20000-25000 GCA_963575745.1 Prorocentrum cordatum
GGAAGGCCCAGATGTGATCGCGTCGTTCCACACAAAAAAAACACAGCAGAATATGTCTGGCTGTTTTCTCGGCCCCCTGGGGGCCCTCGCCAGCGCCCCAAGACCGCAAGGATCGTCGGACCACGCCCCCCGAGGACAAAGTGGCCCCAGGGGAAGGGCTGGGATTTCCGGGGGCCCTGTCTTGGGAAAGTCAGGGCATCGCACGTCCGGGGGGGTAGGGAGGAAGGAAGACTAGGGGGCAAACAAACCTACCTCGCTTTTGACCACCCTCGCTTCCAAGAGATACCGAGCGATGCCACACTACGGCCTGTACTGGTCAGGCCGCTTGACGAGGAGGCGCGTGGTACGACTCGGTTTTGCCTGGAAGCGAAAGCGGGGTAGGTAATTCACGCTCCGAAAGACGGCGGAAGATGAGCGCGGCAGAGAACGGAGGAGCAGAGAGAGGAGCAGAGAGAGGAGGCTCTCGCCCTCCTCCAGCCCCCGCGCCGGGGAAGGGCACCTGTCATAGACTGTGGCCCCGCCGCCCCCCCCATGGCTCACGCTGTGCGGCGCACGTCCTCGTGTGCTCTGCGCGTTCCTCTGCGGGGCAAGGGGGTCCGAGGACCACGTGCTTCCAAGCGAGCAAGGCGGTGATGCCATCCACGTTCGAACCACGAATGCCCCGGTCGTGACAGTCACACGCACCACTCGTGATCAAGCGAAGTGTCTGCGTGCGACCTGCCCAAACCGGAAGGGATCATCGATACCACTGCTGCCAAACTCCACCCCCACTGATGGGCTACCTAACGAGATGCGCCATAATACTGCAGCAGCCGGAGCGACTCCGCGAAGACGAGAGCAACTGCTCCTGGCACCACGACTCGGACAGAACGCCTGGCACCCTGACCATCGTCAGAGCGACGGGGACTGGGACGCCTGGGGAGGAGCAGCCAGCACCCTTTTGGCGGAATCTCCTTCGGGGATGGACAGACCTCCCTTTAGTAAAACGTGGTTTAGTGAAAACGACCTGAGGCCCAAACCTGGCGGGCGCAAGCCTGGAAAATAACGGCCGCGGCGCCCTCTCGAGAACCCAAAACGGACAATTCACTAATCGACGTGTCCCTGTTGGGGGTTCTGTCCACCCCCGACTCCTGGGGCCACGACTGGGGCGACTCCTGGCACTCCGGCCCGGGTGAACGTGGGCGGTTCGCGGCAGCCGGTGGAGCCGCTGCCGCTCGGAGCGTCGGGATGATGCGAGTTCAGGAAGAGGCTCACCCGAGCGTCAGCTCTCGCCCTCCGGCCTCCCCCTCTCCCTCCCCCACCTCTCGTCCAGCCCTACTCCACCTCCCCTGCCTCCCTCCTCTCGTCGTTCCTTCCTTCCTTGCTTTCTTGCTTGCTTGTTTCCTCCTCCTCCTCCTCCTCCTCCTCCTCCTCCACCTCCGCCTGCTGCGCTGGGGCTTTCGCGGGTGGTCCAAGGGCAAATGTTGCGAAGACCTCCCGTGTGAACACTCCAGTCTGGGCGTCGTCACCAAGTTCCCAGTCTTCTGGCCCTTTCCCTGGGGGCAAGGATGACGTGATCTCACACAGAGGCTGCCTCAACTGACATGCGATGATACCTTGAACTGCTACTTGGGTATTGCATATGGCGCCCTGCATCTCTAGCGAATGTAATATATATATATATATATATGTATATACATATATACATATAAACACATGCAGACCGTTTTTTTTGAATCGGCGATAACCCGGGTTATCGGGGGGGGGGAGTGGAAGGGTGCCGGCCGATAACCTAACCTTCCCGCTGTGGGCAGCCCTGCATATGCCCGCGCCCCCCCCGCCCCGGACCTGCGCAACGGGCAAGGTCAGGTTATCCTGGGGGGTTGCGGGGGGGGAGGGGGGGCAAGCCCGATAACCTGGGTGATCGCCGGCCCCTGAAAAAAACAGTCTCATGAAGACATACACACTGCTACGAGGTCAACCTCTGCTTGATGCGGGCGGAGAGGCTGCCTCAATTGACATGCGATGATACTTTGAACTGCTGCGTGGGTATTCCATCCGGCGCCCTGCATCTCTAGCAATGATCTATATGTATATATATATATATGTATAGATATATAGATAGAGTTTGGCATGAAGACATACATACTGCTACGAGGTCAACCTTGAAGGGGCCCTGGGACACACAAAATATTAGACACAAATAAGAGGATTCTCCACCTGTTTTCCCATGTGTTCTGGGTTTTCGTCTCCCCCCCCACTTCTCATATGTTCCCATATGTTCTGCGGAATCGACGATAAACTGTGTCTGTGTGTTTTTGTTCCCCTCCTGAAACCTCTGCTGAATGCGGGCGGAGGAGAAGACCTGGCCTTCGCTATCCCCAGGCGGCTGCAGCAGCAGCAACTGCCTCGGCCTCGGCGGCTCCGCTAGCCTCGGTGGCTGCAGCCGCAGCTGCCTTATGGCGCATGCTCATCATCAGGGAAGACGGGCACAGGGAAGGAGGCATAGACGTAAGTCGGGCCTGTCCTCCTACAAGGGGATTTTGGACGAAACAATAATTAAACAAAAAAGGCAAGACCGAAAGAGTCAAGCAGATACTGAAAAATCGTCCCCACACCATTTTTTACTATTTTTGAATATTCCCCCCGTAGAGGGACAGGCCCGACTTTAAGCATAGACGGGGTGACGTCGAAGAAACTCATGCCTGTCGTTGACATGTGCGATTTCTTCTGCGAAGAAGACAGTGGTAACAAGCTTTGCGGATAGGAGCACGTGTGGGACACGTCGGGCAAGTGTACGACGGATGCGAAGAAGAGAAGGGGGAGGATGAAGGGAGATGAGGAGAGGAGGAAAAGGATAGGATAGGAGAAAAGGATAGGATGAAGGGAGGCGAGGAGGAGACGAGGGTGAAAAGGATAGGAGGCAGAGAAGGATGCGGATGAGAAGTGGGAGGATGAGGAAGCAAGGTCTCATCGGGCACCGGCCGTTGCCCACCATCAAAATGTCGGCTCCCGCGCACAGCACCACGCTCTGAGGGCGCACGCTTACGGCATGCGGGAGCCACCAGACCTGTCGGTACAGCCGGGCTGCTGAAGCAAGGAACGAAACACCTTTTGGCCCCCAAAGCGCCTGCGTGCACGAGGAGGGATAGAGGAACAGCCATGGAAGGACCTAAGGAACATCGAGTCCCTTCCGACCCCAAACTGTTCCTTACTTCAGCGTCTTGTCTGTAGGACGGGCAGGGCGGTTCGCCTGATGTGTCCTAACCATGTTTTGATTGTGTTAAAGCTTCAACGTACGAACGGGGGCAAACTATTGTTGTCTGGGGTGGATGTAGCTCTCGCCTTCGCGCCGCAGAATGTCGCACTACGGCAAGGTCCACTCGATTTGATAGCGAACAATTTTCGAAAATGTGGCTCTCGCCTGAGCGCCGCGCGCATCCGTCCTTAAACAACTCGATCAATCACACTGATGTAAGGCCCTCGATTTACAAAATATGGTTATCGCCTTGAGGCCGCGAAAATTCGCATGAAACGCCTCTAGCAAGTACACAGATGGAAGGCGCGCCCGCTTTCAAAAAGTGTTTCGCACCTTAGCGCCACGCACATACTATAAATCTCCCTAAGGAGTCACACGGATGCAAGGTGGCCCCCTTTCGAACATCCTTCGTTTGAAACATTATCAGATGGTATGCCTAGATGCGGATTGAGGGCGGTTCCACTTCAAATTGGGGTGATGGCCTCGGACTCATCAAGGCTTTAGGACCAGAACCCGAACATTATGAAACATCTCGACTGATAAACGAGGGCTCCTTTCAAAATGGTGATCTCGCTGGGCACGTCCTTTTTATGTTTGTGTCTACCTCTTTGCACTTCACATAAATAGAAAGATGAACAACATCGCGTCCAAAGCGGGATTCTCGCTTGAATTGCAAACCCAAGGGGCGGTCGTTTTCCAGTAAGCCGCTTCCCGTTGTGAGAAGCATTGCTTGTATGGGGCTCATGACGACGAGTACCTGGGACGAGAGGGGGTATTTCAGCATCGTTCACGCACTCTGGGCTTACCCATGTTCACGGGCCGAAGCTTTACAAGCGTCTCTCACTCGCCAATCCAAGCAAGTATGCGCATGCGTTGCTCATACGATCATGCTGCTAGCGTAGTCGTGTTGGGCACGCGGTGCGCACACCATGGTTTGCCATACAGAACAAACGTAACATAAATGAGTTGCCCATGCACTAATCCGACTCATGCCGTACCCGCAACTCGCATCGCTCTCCACGTGCTTCCTGATGACTCACATGGGCTTTTCGCCCCACGCTGCTCCAATCTCATGTGTGCTCTTATGGCATGGAAGAAGCTAAACAATTCATGGTGCGCACGTCTGCTCGCAACTCGCTCCGTCACCGCAACATACCAACCTGTAATTCCCGACTCGATTCGCTTCGATTGGGGAAACATCTCACTTACCCATCCCCAAGTCTTTCGAAATAGCAGCGCCAGGCAATGCTGACGCCGCGGTCATGACCAGCAGCTGTCCCATACCAGCCGTTGCATCGCCATGGCGCCCCAACAACCCGAAACTCAAAGATATATAGCCACCAACCTCTCGCAAACAAAATAAATCCACTGAGCAAGCGCCGCGAATGACGGCACCACTCCCGCAAAGATGAGAGCACGCACGAGCAAACGCTCTGGACAGAACATTGTGTTCAGGAGATGTCTGTCTGCCCTGAGATGTCTCAGGACGTGGTGTCATGACTTGGCGGCGCACACAGGGGGGTAGGGGGACGGGGGGGGCTTCTTCGAGGAAGGTTGCTTCTTAGAAGTCGTCGGCTTTATGTCTAAAGACAGAGCCCTCGCCTTCTAAGAAGCAACCGCCTTCGCAGAAGCCGTCCCCCCTCCCCCTGCCCCTTCTGGGGAAAACCAACAAGTACGGAGACCTCTACTCCCCAAACCCCTCCCAGGGTGCGCTCTGACCAGGATTTTGAGACGAATCTGGCGGTGACGACGAGGACCTCCC
>CAUYUJ010001658.1:27500-92500 GCA_963575745.1 Prorocentrum cordatum
GAGTCCAGAAGCCGCGTTCGTCCAGTCCCATGACGTTTTTATTTTTATATATATATAAAAGAAAAAAACGTGATTTCGTTCAACACGACACATACCATAATCAGCATCGTCAACATCAAAACTATCATCATGCCCATCATCCTCACCATCAGCATCATCATCATTCTCGCCATCACAACACCATGACCATCACCATGAGGTCACCATCAATAGAATCATGACCACCGCCACCATGGTCATCGTGTCATCCATCCCCGTGTCCGCCACCCCCCTCATCAAATAATCACCATCACCTTTGATTTCCCGTCTATTCCTGAGCGCTTGCATTATCACTACCATATTCGTCTGTCTCCAACAAACACACGGCGCGGACGAACGTTTCACAAGTTCCAATTTCCCAAAAAGCTCTGGGGCACAACATGTCGCGCGTGGAAGGGGCCCTGTCGATCGCCACGCAAAATTCCAGGCTGGCGCGGTGGCGGGACTTGGCGGACACGACAGAATATTGACCAACCGCTTCCCGCAAAAACTGCCGCTAAGCCTCGCCGCCTGGGCACTGCTCAAGATGTCTCGGCAATTCGATGGCACGAAAGAAACGTTCCTGCGTCGGCGGCGAGGCCGGGGTCGACTGCGCTGGCGGAAAAAAACTAGAACGGGGATGCCGTTGAAGCGAATTGTGCCACCACGCAAGAGGGGGACAATTAAGGCAAAGGAAGCGGCCGAAAAAGGGGGCGGGGAAGCGAGCCACTCAGGGGGACGGGTCACGCCTCTGGAACGCGTGGCACGGCCAATCCCGCCGGCGGGCCCGCGGCGTCTGCGCACTGGAGCCGGCGGCGGCGTGGCGCAGTGCGCGGGAGCGAACTCCCCGGGCGCAAAACGAGCAGTGCCGAGCCTGACGGGCGACCGTCCCGCGGGTGGGACGGGCGTGGTACCAGCGGGAACTGGGGCGCCAGCGGCGGGCGGCAAGACCAAACCCGGGGGGCCAGCGCGGGTGGCGGCGGCGGGCCGCCAGGGGCAGCGGCTGCGACCAGCCAGCGGCGCCATGGCGGCGCGGGAGGGGGGAGAGCGAAGAGGGGGGAAAAGGCGAGCAGGGAGGGGGACGCCCCCTCCTGTGGGGCAAGGTGCGGCGGCAGGCGGCAGGGCGGCGTCCGCCGCCTGGCGCACCAGGGCCAGGGCGCAGCGCGCGCCCAGCGCCGAGCGGGGGCGGAGCGCGCGCGAGCGTGGCACCCTCTAGGTGGCGCGGGCGAGCGGAGCCGCGGAAGGGTTGGCCCGCAGGGGCAGGGAGGCCCGCGGGGGAAGGGGGGGGCAACCGCCGCAGGGAGGGGGGTGCCCGTGGGAGATAAGGAGGGGCGGCGTTGGATACAGAGGGGGTCCGAACCACCAGCTTTTTAGGATGAGCCGGGACTCCCGCAGGGCACTCCTACTCGGAGCAACTTTTAAATCAGATATCTGCCAGCGTTGTCTCCAGATCGATACCGTCGGGGCGTTGACCCAAGGAACCCTAAACAAGGAACGAGGCCCCTCTTCCCACAAGTTCAACTTCGACTTGCGCTCGAAAACCTAAGGAACGCCTGAGGCAAACAGTGAAACAATCAAGGAACACCGAGCCCCTCCCCAACGAGAAGGGTTCCTTCTTCAGCGCCCCGACTTCGGCTACACGCAAGAGTGACCCTGGGTAAGAGTGACCTCTGGTGCGCGGCTTTTTGGGGGCCGCGGGGGGACCAAACCTGGGCGCTCAAGCCGCTGCTCCTGCTTCGTTTTCGGCCATCTGGGGACCCATCTGTGCCCGCACCAACGGTCACTCTGGCGAAAGGTCACTCTTACGTCTGGTCGGCGACTGTCGGAGGACAGAGCGACGGGGAACCACCCACCGGGCAGGCGGCGGCGCGGCACCGAGCTCCGGCGCAGCCAGGCGAGAACAACAGACGGGCCACCCCTGCGGAGCGGGGGAGGCCCGCCAGGGAGGGCGGGCGGCCACCGCGGGGGGAGCCTTCGGTCGGGCGGCCACCGCCGGGGATTCAGGACGATTTTCTCTTTCTTTCTTTCTCTCTCTTTCTCTCTCTCTCTCTCTCTACATATATATATATAAAAATTATAAATGTATATATGTATATATTTATATATATACATATATATATATATATATATGTAAAAACAAGAAAACTCCAACAGACCCCCAAAATGTTCAAACACTGTTTTTTGGCTGGGACAAACACGTCCCCTGACTCTTATTTCATGACTTTTGAGATTTCCACCTGTCGACGGACAAGCCCGACCAAAGGGAAACGGTAAGGGCCCCCCCCCGCCGCTGACGGAGGGCACCTGGCAGGCGCAGGTGGGGGCAGGCCACGCTCCCCGTTGTCTCAACTCGCCCTCCTCTGAGCCATCGTGGGAGAAGGAGGAGGAGGAGGAGGAGGAGGAGGAGGAGGGGGAGGAGGAGGAGGAGGAGGCAAGGCAAGGCAGGCGCTCGGGGGTCGTAGCTCCTCTACGCTTGTGAGCTAGTGAGACCCCTGCGGATACGTAGGAGCTGGCCCTCTCTTCGGGACTGGGCCAGCCTGGCGACTCACCGAGCGAGCCGTTGCACGCAAGGTGAGTGGCCATCGGCGGTGAGGCACGGGCCTCGCAGAGGGGCTCGAGCTGGCCACCACGACCCCCTCCTCCACGCCGTCATGGGGAGGCCCGAACACCGTTCCCCATGTCGGCAGGGGGAGTGGGCAGAGCAGCCAGTTCAAACCCAAAAACGGCGTGGGGAAGCACCCAGGCCTCCCTGGGCGTGGGGCCTCCCAAGGGGGAGCAGGTGCCTGCGGCGGAGGAAGGCACGGGGGAGGAGGCCGCGGCCGCCCCCGTCGCCCGGGATGGCAAGAGGCCGGCGGCGACGACAGGGGCGAATCGCCCAGGGGCGGGTCTTACACGCACCGTCGGGGCGTCGACCTCAGGACCCCTAAGGAACGAGGCGCCTTTTCTCCAGCAGTGAAACTTCAATCACCCATCGAAAACCTGCTGTGTCCCTCAATAGTTCTGGGGGTGCCTGTAGTGCGGGGTGGGTACCTGTAGTCCGGGGGGGGGGGAATAATCCGGGGGGGTACCTGTAGTCTGGGGAAGGGATACCTGTAGTCCGAAGGTGGGGCCGCGCGGGGGTACCTGTAGCCCGGGGGGGCGCGCATGTTATTCGTCGAAACACGCGTGGCTCCACGCGCACGGGTTTCGGCGCGCGGGTCTGCGCGCGCGGGACTGCACACGCATCGTTGCACGCGTCACGCGCGCTGACACGCGCGAACACACGCTGCTACAAGCGGGGCGGGCATGCGCAAGTATGAGGAAGGGCGATTATTTGCCAGATCTTGCTTGATTGCGCCTTTTTGCTTCGGTCACAGCCAAGCAAGCGCACGACGGATGCGAAACCCGAGCGCCGATTCAGCTGGCCTCTAAGTGCCTCGTCACTTCAGGAATGCTGCTGAAGACTTCCCCGTCTGGTGAATGGTAATCCGCTAACGTGCCTCTGAGAACGGAGTGGGCGTGTCCTTTATTCTCTGAATAACGGTGGCCTCAGCCCTAAGTCCTGAGGAAGTTCTTCAGGTCCTCTGGGGCTCCTGAGGGTTGTGGCGTGATTTGAAGGTCGCGCCAAACAGGCCCAGAGCGTTTCAAGAGGGGTTCAAGACGGCACGCGTGGGACCCGAGACTACCGAATACCGATCCCAGACACCCAAGATGCCCCCAAGACGGCCCCGGAGGCTGCCACGACGGTTCCAGAGAGCTTGCAGAGGCGCACCAACAGAGCCCCGAGAAGCCAACATCGTTGATTCAACACTTGATTTTACATGTCTTTTACCTTCGGCTATCCGAAGCTCCAAGACGACTCAAGAGGCTCCCAAGACGGCCCAAGAAGGCGCCATGACAGCCAAATGTGTGTTGCTGCTGCTGCTGCTGCTGCTGCTGCTGCTGTTGTTGTTGTTGTTGTTGTTGTTGTTGTTGTTGTTGAACACTATTACTTCTAAAGAATAAGTATTGTTGGGGCCCCTGGTGCACGACCCCCCCGCCGCGCCTAGGCCGCAGCCTCATTTTCATCATTTTCGTGAGGAAGTCTCAGGCAAAACGGGGGAGTCCGGATCCGGTTGTGTTGTTACGATCGGTTTTCCCTTGCAAAAAAGCTAAAGTGGACATTTCTTGTTCTAACATAACCAAACTTCAAGAATCCCTTGCAAAAAAAGGTAAAGTGGACATTCGCGCGCGCAAGACGAAATCCTTCCAAAACCTTAGTTTTCGTAGCGATTTTAACATAAAAACATCAAAAAACCAATGGTTTTTCAAAAAAAAATGTCAAAATTTCATCCCGCGCGCTCTTGCGGATTCGTAGGAAACCCAACACTTTTTAATCATTTCTGTCAAACGGGCTTTTGCGAGCAACTTTTTCGAACTTCTGCAACAACGGTTGCGCACCTGCCAGGGCCATCATCCCTGTCAAATAATACCATGCGGGACACATTCGTTTTTTCTTCGCGCGCGCACGCCGTCGTCGTCGGCCGCGGGGCCCTGAATAGTAGCCACGGTCGTCCGCATGCCACGAAGTGAAGTGTCCGAACGTCATAGGGCGGGAAGCTGGGTGTGGGTGGTGGCGAAGAGTCGTTTGGAAATTTGGTAGAGCTTGAAACGGCCCCCCCACAAAGTGGGGGTATTGCCCGCCTCCTATGAAAACCCTGGCACTGGTGAGAACGGTGTGCCCCCACGTGCTAGTAATTGTTGTTGTTGTTGTTGTCGTCGTCGTCGTCGTCGTCGTCGTCGTCGTCGTCGTCGTCGTTGTTGTTGTTGTTTTGTAAACCCTGTAATGTAGCCAGGCAAAGCACTGAAAGCTACCCTCTGTTTTCATAGTCTCTCGATTTCGTTCGCTCTCTCTTTCTCTCTCTGCCTCTGTCTCTCTCTCTCTCTCTCTTTCTCTCTCTCTCTCTCTCTTTTTTTTTTTTTCTCTCTCTCTCTCTCTCTCTCTCTCTCTCTCTCTCCCATTCTCCATGTTTGCTTCCATGTTTTCCTCCATCCCTCCCTCCTCGTGCTGTGTTTCTCCATGTCTCGCCGTCTCTCTTTCTGTCAGTTCGACAGTCGGTGTCTCCATGCCTCCCTATTCGTGCGCCTGTTTTTTCTGTAGATGTCTCATTATTTTTGGCGTTCTGCCCCTGTTTCGATGCCCTTTCGTCCCTCGATAGTGCCCCGTCTCGACCGCTGACTCAATGTGGGCGATGGGTGGAAATGTGCAGACACATGCTTGGTGGGCCGCTCTGGCTCCCAGCGGATATCGAATTGACGGGGTCCTGTGGCTTCGGAGAGGATTTGTAGCGCCTAGCGGGGACACGTGTACTCCGGGGCGGGGGTTACCTGTAGTCTGGGGAAGGGTACCTGTAGTCCGGTGGGGGGTACCTGTAGTCCGGGGGGGGTACCTGTAGGCCGGGTGGGTGTACGGAAGGGGTACGTACCTGTAGTCCGGGTGGTACGAATAGTCCGGGGACCCACAAGTATTGAGGGACACGGGGTAAGGAACACCTGAGGCAAGCTGTGGAACAATTCGTAATTAAGGAGCACGGAGCCCCTCCCCAACGAAAAAGATTCCTTCTTCAGTGTCCCGGCTGTAGTCATTCGCCCCCGCCGTCGCCTCTGAGGAGGGGGCGCCCGCGCGGGGAGGCTCGGCGGGCCTGCCGCCGTCGCCGAGCGGGACGGCGGTGGGCGCGCCCGGGGGGGGCAAAAACTCGGCAATTTCCCGGGCGAACGGCCCGCAGGCTCGGCGACGGGGGCCGAACGACGGACAGGGCGACGCCTGGAGAGGGGCGGCGGGCGCCAGGCGAGGCAGCTCCGAGGAGGACCGCGTGCATGCGGCGAGGCGCCACTTGGCGAGGCAGCCCGCGGGTCGGCAGGGCGCCTGACGGGCAGCGAGTGCGCCCGGGGCCCTCGGAGCGCCGGATGGGCGACAGTCGCGGGGGGTATGGCGCTGGAGGCCAGGGCGGGCGTGTTTTTTTTTTTTTGTTTTTTTTTTTTTTTTTTTTTTTTTTTTTTTTTTTTTTTTTTTTTTTTTTTTTTTTTCTTCGGGCGTTGGCAAAACTGGGTCCAGTGGGCCCTGGTCTGGCGATGTGTACCGGGGGACGCCCCCCCCGCCCCGCTCCACTAACAAGAACTGCCGTCACCAGAAAAACACGCAGGTTGCGGCAGAGCTGGTCGAATGACCCTGGCCAATCTGGGAGCTCCGGGGCCCTGCAACTGCCACTAACATTAAGTCGGACCTGTCCTCCTAGGGGGGGCTCGACGAAAAATCAGAATACAGCCAAAATGCACCAAAATGGCCCAAGCAAAAAAACTCAACAAATCGTCCCCTTGACTATTTTTGGACTATGTTTGAATATCCCCCCTGTAGTGGGACAAGCCCGACTTAAGCCTAGACTGCCACCAACCGGGCCCCCTTACCTGGGGCCCTGGCCATGCCCGGCTTCTGTGCGCGCCGCTGCTTGCAAGCCACGGTGCGCAGCCCTAGCCGCCTCGCGCGGGGAGAAAAACAATGCGCTGCGAACTCCGACGCCTACCACTAACCCGGTCCCCTTACCTGGGGCCCTACCACTAGCCGGGTCCCCCTGCCTGGGGCCATGGCTGTACCGGACGTCTGTGGGGAGCCGGGGAGGCTCTCACCCCGCGCGCGGCTGCCCGCGCGCGGGGCGTGCCGAGCCCTGGCCCCGCGAGGCGGGGGGACTCTGCGTGCTAAGGGAGCGGTGGGTGCGGCGGCCGGGGATGCGTTGCCTGGACTGCTCGTGTTTCGTTCCCTACCCAGGCTCTGCCTAGGGGGTTCTTTCTCGTTTGGCTTAGAGGGAGCGGGCAGTGCAAACCGCCCCGGGCGGTGCCCCCAGTCCGCTGGGAACCAAGCGAAAACAACAGCAAAGGTAAAAGCAAACGCGCGGTTCCCCCAGTGGCGCTCCCTGGGTGCCAAGCAAAAGCAAAAGCAAAGGCAAAAGTGAAGGCACAAGCGAAGGCACAGCAAAATCATAGCACAGCATCGCATAGCATAGCATAGCGCAGCATAGCATAGCATAGCCTAGCCTAGCCCAGCATAGCATTGCGCAGCATAGCATAGCAGAGCAGAGCACAGGGGTTCCAACTCCTGGGATAATTTGTTGTTTGTTCTTCGACCCTACACACATTATATATATATATTCCCTCCAGCGTTTGCGGGGGGAGGCCAAAAGGACTTCATAGCATCGAACGAAGAAGGCAAAAAGGAAAGGGGCGGCGGAACGGAGAGCGAGAGCCCTCAGGAAAAAGGACGAGGCGATGCAATCAATCACTTTTCGCACGAGCGGCTGACCCACCCCAGCCGATGAACTTCAAAGTCGCAATCTCATTGCAGATCGCCTGAATCTGCAGCGATCGAACGGGGCCCCGAAAACTGCGCATACAGCTGGCGCAGGGGGCGGCGGGTGGGGCCAACAGGACTACGGGGCAAGCATTACCCATGTTGCCCCCCTCCCCCTTTGGGTGGAGGAAAAAGGGAAACAAAGTCACTGGGCATTCCCTCCAGCGTTTGCGGGGGAGGCCAAAAGGACTTCATACCACCGAACGAAGAAGGCAAAAGGAAAGGGGCGGCGGAACGGAGAGCGAGAGCCCTCAGGAAAAAGGACGAGGCGATGCAATCAATCACTTTTCGCACGAGCGGCTGACCCACCCCAGCCGATGAACTTCAAAGTCGCAATCTCATCGCAACTCACCTGAATCTGCAGCAATCGAACGGGGCCCCGAAAACTGCACGCCCCCAGAGGCCCAGGTTGAAAGCCACCGCGCAACAACCGTCATCCAAAATACCTCTGGCACTGGTAACTGAAGGGCTGGGTGGGATGGGTCAGGCGCGCCTTGCTTTTCTAATCAGCGGGGGGGGCTCTGTCTCTAGCAGCTGCAGGTCAGCGGCTGAAGCATTTCTGACTGCCTGTGGTAGTCCGTGGAGAATACGAAGGTAACGACCATGTTTACTATACCTCAAGACACTCTTGATAGCTGCCCACTGCCCACGTTTTTGAATCTCTTGAAGAGGAAAACCGGCCGGAGAGTCCACGCTCGGGCCTCCTTGGCGCAGCATATGAGGAACGAACTTCTGAGAAGACACGTCTAGCTGCGACACGGCCTGCTCGAACCACTTGCGAAGCAGCGTGGGCCCAAAAGGAAACACTTTGTCCTCAGGCGCCAAGCCGAGCAGCAGCGGGGACAGCAATGAATTCAGCCAAAATCTGTCAGTGTGCGTCTCGCCCACCACGATCGCATCGTCCTGGGTGCGGGTCTTGCTCATGGCGCCGTCGGGCTCTGGGAAGAACACAGGAGCCCACTTGGGGCTAGCCATGCCCCGAACTGGTCGCACCGCGCCCCGCGCCTTGAGGCCGCGCACGCCGCCGATCCTGGCGTGCGAATCGAAGGACAGGAGGACCGCCGCCGCTGCCAATGGCCCCAGCGGCCCCATGCGCATCGACACGACGGCGATGGCGAGGACGGCCCCCCACGGGCACGGATCTCGAGCGCCTCCAGGATCCTCCTTCTTGAACCCGCCCAGGGCGCTGAGGGCGGCCGGCAGACTGGATGCCGGCACGCGGCGCATCCACGCGCTGCCGCACAGCGCGTTGCGCGCCTCGTGAGCCCTCGCCCCTTCGCTGAAGAACATGTTGGTGAGGTGGCGCTCGAGCAGGAGGTCGAACTCGCCGATGGTGCAATCGGGCGCCGCCGCCCGCGGGAAGGCCGTCGTGAAGACCCGAGGCGACTCCTGATATCTTGCCAGCGTGACAGGTTTCACCCGGCGTCTCGCCAGGTAGCCGACCTCGGGCGTCTCGCCCAAACGGGCCCGCTTCTGCTCTCGGACGCGCACCGCTGCAGCCTGCTTCGCCTGGGCGTCGCGGCGGCGGCGCACCGGCGCCGGCGGCAGCGGGTCGGTGAGGCTGCGCAGCAAGGGCACGCTGGCGGCGGCGTCGTGAGTCGCCACAGCCCCACTGCTCCGAGCTGTCGTCCCACGGGAGCTCGAAGCGACGGGGGCAGCCCGGCGCTGGGGGCCACTCGATCGCTCGACCTCCGAGCGCGGCCTCCAGGCCCCTCGCGCCATCGCCGAAGGACGGGTTGCTCATGCACAGCGCGGAGAGCTGAAGGAAGCGACGACCGCGCCAGAACTCGAACCACAGCACGACAAAGAGCAGGCGGATACATGCCCGACAAGGTCGTCTTCCAAACCATCTGGAACTTCTGAGGGGCGACCTCAAGGCGAACTTTACCTTGAAGGACCTCATGGGGCACCGAGCATCTGCATAGCTTCCCATGGTCCTCGAGGCCCTGCAGAGTCGCAACCAAGCGAGTCCTCATCCGATACGGCGTGCCAAAACGACAATAGTCGACCAGCACTGATTGGGCCCCTTGAGCCTTGATGAGGCTGACGAGAGGGGTCCACCGATATAACTTCGAATGCGCGGGATTCTCCAGAACCCATTTAACGTCGTACTTGAAGGCAGCTCTGAGAATACGAATAGTAATCATCGCCGTAGCATCGTGGATATCATCAGGAGCCTCAGGGGACCTCTTGGGCATACACAAGTTTGTACAAGGACCCCCAACCATCTGAACCAAATCACCCCAATCTGATCCAATCCAGAATCATCCGAACGATACGAAGATTTGTCAAATCCAAGTCGGGCGATATCTTTACGTCGATAGGCGTGGCGATGCGGAAAAATGCACGCGCGCTCCAGACGAACAAGCGCATCCCGAGAACAGCTCCAAAATGGCCATGTGCTTGGGCGCGCGGGAAGCACGGCTCGAAAGAAGGCCGCCGCCGCTCCTCTGTGCATCCGGTAGCGGCACAGCGCCCCTCGGATCCGACATCGTATCCTGCCGACGAGGGAAGGCTGGAAAAGAAATAGCTGTGCCCATAGTCGAGCACGACTCACGCTCATCATGTTGTTGGTCGTCCAATCCAATCTGAGGGCGGTGAGATTCACTCGAGGCTGAGGAAATCACCGCCGTCTCGGGCACTGCTTCCAGACTAGGAGGTGCACGAACCTGATCACGCAAAGCCAAGTCATGCAGCCCGCATCGGTGCAGACGAGCACGGAGACGGTCTGCCCCGAAGGCCTCTCCAGGATGAACCAGCCGTCGATCCGCGAGCGGAGAATCCTCGACCAAAAACAGTTCTGCTCTGAGATCAAGTGGCGGCGCCGCCAGCGCATGTTGCAGGCGGCTTGGAGGGCCGACGAGCGACGACGCAACGCGTTCAGCTCGCGGCCCCTGGCCCGCCTGCGCTCCATCGCCAAAATCTCCGACAGGTTGTCTCCCACCGACAAGAGCGCCGAATCCCAGTGTCGCTCGCGCCGAGAATGACGACGAGGCCCCAGCAGAGAAGCGCGAGCCTCCTTGTTATGAATGGCGTCGGGCTTGCACCAGCCCCCAACGACAACCCGTCGCCATCTGAGTCGGTCGCTGAACGAGGCGCCCAGGGCCGGCACGGCGCGGGCGTCGACCGACTCGCGAGCCCGTCTCGACGCCCACCGTGACGAACTCGCCTTCCATGAAGACGCGGCGACGTCATCCACCTCGAGGTCGCCGAACCCGAGCTCGGTCTCGAAGGAGGGCGCCAGCGACAACGACTCTGCGGCAAAAGAACTCCAGGGCCCAGGGTCCGCGTCGTCGTCCTCGACAAAGGCCTCCAACGTCCTGAAACGCCATCGCTCTTTCCACGCGATAGCCGGCAACACCTCCCCTGGGTTGAAGCGACCCACGTGCGCAACGTAACCCGCCTGACTGGCGTCGGAGCAATGCGCGGTCGCGGAGGTGTCGAGCCGAAAGTGGTGGCGGACAATGAGCACCAGCCCGGCCGCCACCTTGAGCTCAGCGGCAACGTCAGCGGAAAACTTGCCCGCGCGGCCATCGAACTCCCCCATCCACCGCCAACGCTCGCGCAAGCAACTCATGAAAGGTGGGAACAGCAGAAAGTGATTGACGACATGGCCTATCAGCCGTCTGAGTTGGCGTTCTGATATCTGAGGCAAACGAAGAGCCGAGTGGAGAGCGAAGTACAACCGCCAGGTCCTCTCAGGCTCGTGGGTGACGATCGGCCAAGCCCCGCCCGCGATGAGCAACCCAAGCTGGGCCACCACTCTCTCGGCCTGAACCTCATCTCGCCAAACGAAACCCCGCCGCCTCAACTCAGCCAACAGGCTGGCAAACGCCTCGAGCGCGTCGCGGCGGCCCCAGCAGATGAGAAACGCATTGTCGACGTAGGGGGCCAAAACGGGCAGGCCCGGCTGAAGCACTGGCACAGGCATGCGATCTCGAAGGACCCTCGCATCGATCTTGTCACGATCGAGCTCCGACAAGCGCGTCATCTCTGCGACGACCTGCACATCTGTCAACGCGGAGTGACAGAAAAACGCACACCCACAGCGTCTCGTGCCCGTCCACGTCGACCCAGCAATCGAGATCGTCGTCGTGCACTAGCTCGACCCCGTAGTCGACCGCGACGATCTTGTGGGGGAGGCAGAAGTTGCCCGCCACCTCCTCGAACTCGAACTGGAAATACCCGTCCGTGAGGTCCGCGCCCGAGAAGTGAACGTCGAGTGGGCGACCGTGCTGAGTGCGCTCGTCCACCCTGGCCTCTCCCTCTCTCAAGGACATGGCGCAGAGCACCGCCGCACAGGCCAGCTGGCTGATGGGCGGCTCCGTGTGCAGCACATTCGCCGGTCTGCAGTCTAAGACCAAGCGCAGATGCTAGCCGCCCTTCTTGGTCACTGTGACAGCGCCCACGAAGCATCGAGCAAGACGACGAAAGGACAACATACATGCCAGCCGCGTGCAACTTGCGAGCGTGCGCCTCCATATGACGAGGCTGCCGAAGGACGGGATCTAAGTAAGGTTTGATTGGATGGTCTCGAGCGGCGGCGCATTCATCAGCAGGCGTCCTGAAGATCCAAGAACGCGGATCCTCCGCCATTGGCCGAGCGTCGGGGCCAACGACCGCCGCGAGAGGCTTAGGGTGAACACCTCCGTCTTTGACAACTCTGACCCTCTCCGCATCAAAGGGCCTTCGGGTAGCGTCGTCAGTCGCGAAGTCGCAGATGTCCGGAGCTCGAAGAACACTCCTGAGAGCGCCCCTCCTTTCAGGTCCACAAGGGGGCGGCCCAAGGCCATCAAGCCGCCCCCGCGGCGCGCTGCAGCGCAGTAGGAGCCGATGCGCGTCCGCATCGCCCCAGACGATGTCCAGTCCAGGCCGTCGCCATCGCGTTCAGAGCGCCCGCGGTCTCCGCCAGACGCCGATCGCAGGCCGCCGACCTCCTGGCCGCAAGCCCTTCACCAGGAACAGCTCGCCCCCCACGTCCAAAGGGAAGCGGGAAGACGCCCCTCGACGTCCGCGTCAGGTTGTCGCCGACGCGAGGGGAAGGCAGCACGGCATCATGATCGCGACCGCCACCGCCGGGGGCCGTTCTCCTCGGCGGAGAAGGGCGGGGGGGCGCCGCGGCCAGCAGCGCGCCCCCGGGGCCGCAGGGGGGTCATCCTCCCGGCGACGACGCCCCAGCGCCGCCGTCGCCTTTATTGTCCTCGTTCTGGTTATTGTCCTTCCGCCTCTTGCGGCATGCGTCGTGCTCCTCCTTCGAGGGCCTCTCCGACTTCATGATTGGCCAGGGTCTTGCGACGCTCGGCCATCATGGCATCGAACTTGGAGGCGACTTCGCTCCAGCTGATATCGAAAGCGGGCGCCATGTAGGTCTCCAACCCATCAAAATCTGGATCTCGAAGATTATTATTCTCCGCCCGCTGGATCATCAGCGCGCGCCTCACGAGCATCTCGGCTGATGTTGAGTTGGGCAGTATGATCTGATCGATCACCACCATCGTGTGCAGCATGCCCATCAAGTGGTAGGGTTCCAGCGCCACGGCGGTCCTCTCGCCCACCGTACTGCTGAGCACCCAGTAACTGTAGTAGGTCCCGAACTCGCGTCCCACCGCGGCCACTCCGCGGGCGAGCTCGAGCACGGCCCTCGGGTTCTCGAAGGGGAAACCGTCCGCATGCACAACCTGCCTCATGGCCCGTCCGTCGTCGGATCCAAAAACAGCGGTAGCAGCCTCGCGCCCCGACTCTCGTCGCACAGCTTCTCCCGCATCCACCTCGTCTTGCCGGGCGGCCTCTCCCCGCCGTGGTCCGCTCCTCACCCCTCTTGACCAGTGAGAAGGAGGTGCGATGGTCGGACAGCTCCGGGCCCCCCTGGACCGCGTCGTCCGACTCCTCACCGAAGACGCGGGTCGACGGAACGGCGTAGACCAGGACTGCGGCGCCATCAGGAGCGGCCTCGCCATCACGCACCACTGGAGCAGCACGTGCGCCGCTCACGATCTCAGCCAAAACCCCCGCTCCAGCACGAATGCAGCCCAAGTCGAGGGCGGCGATGGGACTATCAGAGGCGTAAACGTTCGGGCCCTGTGGAAACGGCGCATTGCGCGCGAGTGGGAGCAGGCCCGGCACCACATTGCGGTCGGTGACTTCGATCGCTCTCACCGAAAACTCGGGCGCAGTCCAGATCCTCCTCGAGCCGACGAGCATAACGAGCAGAATGCGACGGTGGTACGGAATCCCATCATCTGGATAGTTCGCCAGCATCTGACGCTCAGGCATATCCAGACTCATGATCGAGCAAGCTCAGCACGAAGCCTGCGGCTCGCTGGGGTCTCCACGTCCTGCACGGCAAGCGCGGATGGGAGCACGGAGCGGCCCTCTGCGCCCACGGCTCGGAAAGCCGCCTGTCGACAGCAGCAGCACCGAGAGAGCAGGTACATCGTCAAGATCACGACCACGCCGACCGACACACCCAGCGTGAACAGACGCACTCCGATGTGAAAGCGCGACTCGTCTGGCTCCCGCTGGGGAACCTCGAAAAGGGTACACGAAGGCGAGGCATTGGGAAACTTCTCCACCAGCACCTCGATGAGGTCCTCTATCTTCTGCAGCCGACTGCCACTCACCGAAGGCGCCTCACACGGCGCGACAGGCGGACACGTCAGCGCGGGGCACTCCGCACAGCGAGGGCACTTCGGTATGACGGGGAGGGCCGGGCAGACTAGGTCAAGACAGTCTGGGCAGACAGGGCCAGTTTGGCGACCGCAATCGTAGAAATGTCCTACGTGTAACAGAGCGTTCAGCAGAGGCGCGAGCCCAGCTGCAACGTCCATCGCACGCCTGAGCCAACAGGACTACGGCGCAAGCATTACCCATGTTGCTCCCCTCCCCCTTTGGGTGGAGGGAAAAGGGAAACAAAGTTACAAAGTTACTGGGCATATATATATATATATATATATATCGCAATTTCAGCGCTGTCTCTATACTGACGCGATACACTCCCGCTGAAAAGGCAGGATGGTTTGAAAACTCACGAGGGTTGTGAGTTCTTTTAAATGCGTGTATATATATATAAACACCTACATATGTATGTTGAAATTATTATGTTGCCTGGACTGCTCATTGTTGGGCCAGCTTGGGCCGGCGCGTCGCTTGCCTTGCATCGTCGGGCCCTTTGCCCCTGCTTCTGCAGGGTAGCTGCTCCATGCACTGCGCGTGCGCGGCCTGCGCCGTCTGCCAGCTTGATTCGGACTCCCCGCGCAGGGCGCGCGAGAGAAACGCAAGGATACACTTAGGCTTGGTAGGAGAGGACACGCGAGAGGGCACGAAACTTATGCTGCTCCCATCGTACTTAAGGACCACATCCAATACATAATTTCGAGCACCTAGAAAAAGTGTCGAAGGAGTGTCGAATAAGTGTCTCCCAGGGCCCGACACGTGAACCCCCTTGAGTTTTGGAGTGTTTTCTTGGTGCTCGAAATTCATATTGTGATTAAGAATGAAATAGGTTGGACAATCATAACACGAGACCCTTCCGAGGGCCACGCTGCCACAGGGAGGCAGGAGGCATGGGTGGCGAGACGCAGGGCAAAAGGGGACCCTGGATCCAGCAGGGCCAACCTCCTAATCTGGGCCGACTGTAGGCGAATTCACGCGCGGGGGGAAGAAACAGCGGGCTCGAGTGGTGGCGCAAGAAACGGCACACCACGGGGTTCCACCAGTACTCTTTGAGGACGGGAGCACGCATCTTCGGGCCCGCAGCCAGGGTCGCCATATCCGGACGCGGCACAGTCCTCCTCTGCATACTCTTGGGTCTGCTGCTTCCTTTCCTCATCTCGGGAGCGGCCAAGAGGGGGGTGTCCAAGAGGGGTGGGTGCAAATCATGACCGGCGGCATGTGCGCGGCCCGCCAGGGGGACCAGGCACGTAATGAAGTAAGAAAAAGGGGCCATGAAATCTGGGGAAATATCATGGCCCCCGCAATGATATCCCCCCCCCTTGTCCTCACCCCCATCTTTGCCGCCCCCCATCATCACCGTGCTCAGGTCCGAAAGCGATGCGACGCGTACGAACATCTCACAACATTAGAGTTTCCCGCAGCCTCAGGGCACGACGAGTCGCGCGCTGCGGAGTCCTGCCAACATCGCCACCCAAAGGCCCCGGGCTTGCCGCGCGACCCCCAACCAAGATGCATCCGACACCCTTCGGGTCGGGCGAAAGGGGGGGATAGCACAACTACACACAACTAGACACAGGGGCCTAGGTCAAGGGGCCCTAGGACACACAACTACGCACAACCAAGGTCAAGGGGCCATAGGACACACAACTAAATACACACAAACAACGAGATTCCCTATATGTTCCTATATTTGCTTGGTTTTTGTCTTCCCCCAAACTTCCCACATGTTCCCATATTTTCCTGGGAATCGACGATTAACTGTGTCTGTGCGTTTGTGAATTAGCTCGCGTGGCTGATCTTCCCAGCGCCTCCCGGCGCCGGAGGCGACTACGCATCGAGGACTGGGCCCCTCGACGGGGCCGAGACCAGCTGCATGCAGCAAATTTCGCACCCAAAACAGGGCTAGGATCGGGATAAATCGCTCCAGAGCGTTCTGGAGCGCTCTCGGAGCGTTCCGGAACGCTCTGGAGCGGCCGCGGCGCCCGACACATCCTCCAAACCCGCCGATCCTCAGAGATTTCGAGCTCTCCCGATCCGATTTTGTCCCGACCTTCGCGTCGTTTTAGTACCCCCCCCCCTTTCCCAATCCCCCCTTTCCTCCGGCCCGAGCCCTCGGACGGGAAGGGCCCCCCGACGGCCCCATCCTGGACACGGCCGGCAGCCCCACCGCGCGCACCAGCCCCCCGAGTCCATGCTGTCCTCTGGCGCCCGCTCGCCGGTGCACGAAGCACTACTGCGCGTGCATTTGAAGGGGCCTAAGGACACACGAGTAAATACACACAAATAAAATCATCCCCAATATTTTCGCAGATTTTCGGGGTTTCTGTCTTCCCGCCCACCTCCCACATTTTCCCATATTATTTCTGGGAAATCGAGGATTAATTGTGTCTGTGTGTTTCTTTCCCTCCTGAGCAGTCCTCGCCCTGCGGCTTCGTCGCTGCGAAGGCTCTGCTTGCCTGCTTGGGTCCCGCGGCGAGGCTTCACTGCGGGACATGTCCAATCCGCACTCGGGCAACGCCCAAGGGCTCCAAAGGACGCCTTAGCATACTGCGTTCAAGCCTCTGGTGAAGGCCGCCACCGAAACGGGCCCTGGACGCTTCGCAGAAGCTTTCTGCACTCGCGCAGCACAGCAGCTCCATCCGACACGATGCACAGTCCGAGCCCCCCCATCGACAGCTTCCAGGACCTGGCGAAGGCCGCCCCGAGAGAACCGCAACCTGTGCGGAACGCAGCGGGGCGGAGGAGGAGCACGGCGGAGGACGAGAAGCACGAGACGACAAGGAGGAGCAGGGCGCGCGCGCGCCACTGGTACGATGGCCAACGACGGCATGATGACTGTGCCCTCGCTCTGGACGCCATCGGCGCCGGGGCATCCGGCCGACAGCAGGGGGACCTGGGGGCGGGCAGCCCTCCAGAGCAGATCGAGGGGGCGCAGGGGGGAGGGACGAGGAGGGATGGGCGAGGGGGGCGGAGGGAGCTGACAAAGACTTCCTCTTACCCAGGGGTCGCCGTCTGCCAGCCGGACGTATCAATGGACCTTCCCGGAAAGGTAGCGACGACAGCATGATGCGTTCGCATTGGTGAGTTGCCTCCTTCTGTGGGATGTGTTGCTAGGTACCAGGGGTCCATCAGTACGTTGCCCAATTACGTTGGGCATTGGATGGCCGCAGGGTCGGCAAATCCGAAAGGTGTGGTTTGCAAATGGTGTGGTTTGCAGCCGGCACCCATGGGGGGGGGCCCTGGGGGTCGGGCGAGGACCTCGACAGAGCTCGCCGCCGTGCCCCGGGGAGGCCCGACCAGGACAGGACGGCGTCGTGCTCCCCAGGCCCAGGCGGTGCCGATGGCAAACCACACCACGGCGTAACCATGCCCTGTGTAGACGCCGATCGGTGGCTGCCTCACCTCAGTCGCCACCGCCACCCTGGAGCACGTCACGAGCCCGAACCTGGGAGACCCAAGACTCGGGTACGGGTGACTCGGGTCGGCCCGACGGGGGCCATCATAATTACCCTGGCGAAAAACCCAACCATATGCAGTTGTGAATACCGCAATTGTGAATACCATCTTCGCCCGCGCTCCCTATGTGGCCACGGCTTCACGCCGGAGCCCGACATGCTCAGGAACGCGTATTCGCGGGCGCCGACGACGACAAGGACGGCGTCCCTCTGACCGAGGAGCAGAAGCAGGAGAGGGTTTTGAGAACCATGAGGGGGGAGGTGTCGGTGCACGTCGCGAAGGCAGAATACGACGCCCAGGCGCGGTTGTTGAAGCAGCACAGCTATGGGGCCACGATCCTCGTGAGGGGTGCGCCGAAATGGCCTGGGGCCGCCATGGGTAGCCTGCCACTGGGGGCCTTCGGTGGAGCTCCCTATGGGGCCACGATCCTGGTGAGGGGTGCCGAAATGACCCGAGGCCGCCGTGCGAACCCTGCCACTAGGGGCCTTCGGTGGAGCTCCTATGGGGCCACGATCCTCGTGAGGGGTGTGCCGAAATGGCCCGAGGCCGCCATGCGAACCCTACCACTGGCGCCTTCGGTGAAGCTCCCTGTGGGGCCACGATCCTGGCGAGGGGTGTGCCGAAATGGCCCGAGGCCGCCATGCGCACTTTGCTACTGGAGCTCCTATGGGGCCACGATCCTCGTGAGGGGTGTGCCGAAATGGCCCGAGGCCGCCATGGGAACCCTGCAATTCGGACCTTCGGTGGTGCTCCCTATGACCCGAGGCCGCCATGCGCACTTTGCTACTGGGGCCGTTGGTGGAGCTCCTACGGGGCCACGATCCTCGTGAGAGGTATGCCGAGATGGCCCGAGGCCGCCATGCGCACTTTGCTACTGGCGCCTTCGGTGGAGCTCCTATGGGGCCACGATCCTCGTGAGGGGTGTGCCGACATGGCCCGAGGTCGCCATGCGCATTTTGCTACTGGCGCCTTCGGTGGAGCTCCTATGGGGCCACGATCCTCGTGAGGGGTGTGCCGAAATGGCCCGAGGCCGCCATGCGCACTTGCTACTGGCGCCTTCGGTGGAGCTCCTATGGGGCCACGATCCTCGTGAGGGGTGTGCCGAAATGGCCCGAGGTCGCCATGCGCACTTTGCTACTAGCGCCTTCGGTGGAGCTCCTATGGGGCCACGATCCTCGTGAGGGGTGTGCCGAAATGGCCCGAGGCCGCCATGCGCACTCTGCTACTGGCGCCTTCGGTGGAGCTCCTATGGGGCCACGACCCTCGTGAGGGGTGTGCCGAAATGGCCCGAGGCCGCCATGCGCACTTTGCTACTGGCGCCTTCGGTGGAGCTCTTATGGGGCCACGATCCTCGTGAGGGATGTGCCGAAATGGCCCGAGGCGGCCATGCGCACTCTGCTCCTGGCGCCTTCGGTGGAGCTCGTATGGGGCCACGATCCTCGTGAGGGTGATGATGATGATGATGATGATGATGATGATGATGATGATGATGATGATGATGATGATGATGATGATGATGATGATGATGATGCGAGGAGGAGGAAGGGGGCAGCGGGAGGAAGGAACGCGGGGCGCTGTCTCTTCAAAACGAGGACCCAACACCACAGGATGGTTGGAAAAAACGACGAGACCCCACGTCAAAAAACTTCGGCAGACCCGAGTTCCAGCTTACTCGGGTCTTTTGAGCAGGGACCGACCGTCCCGGCATTCCTATAGTCCTACCACGAAATGTTCCTAGAATCCCAAAATGTTCTAAGAACCGAAACGATGTTCTTAGAGCATTAGCCCGATGTGATCAAACAAGACAGACTCGGCCAGAAATGTTATAAGAACATGCCGTGGAAACCACAGAAGGTTCTTAAAACATCATTTGGCAAGGCTATAGGCGAGCCAGGACGCTTCGCCACTGCTTGCCTTACGCTTCCCCGACCGGGGCGCCCTGGCGCTGGCACAGCAGGTCTGCGTGCGCAGCACGGGCTCCTGGCGCGGCGGGAGGCCCCGCTGGGACCAGCACGCCGCCGATCGACGCGTCACAGGCTTCTGGGTGCCGTGGGCCCCCACTCGACCACACACCAAAAAAGACACCACCCCACCTACTCTCAAGTCGGGCGTGTCCCCCTACAGGGGGATTATTTTCGACGAGAAATAAAAGATATTCAAAAAATAATCCAAAATGGTCAAAACATAATCATGGCCGGCGGCATGTGCGCGGCCAAGAGGGGGGCGTCCAAGAGAGGGGGGTGCCAATCATGGCCGGCGGCATGTGCGTGGCCCGGGGGGGGGGGGGGGCGGGGACGCCATGAAATAAGACGATGCGCCAAGAAGTCTGGGGAGATATCATAGCCCACGCCATGATATCCCCCCCCCTAATCATCACCCCCCTCTTGGCCGCCCCCGACCTACGGACCTCCATGTCGCGCTAAGTCCCCTCGGGCGCCGTAGCGCACACCACGCAATAGCTCAAGCCGGAATTCGTGGTGTACGCTAAGTCCCGTGGGGCCGTGGGTGGGCTGGTGTCGTTTGATTTTTGGTCCACCCACGACTCTCGATCGCTTCCCCATTTCAGGCAGCTCGTCCTGAACTGGAATTTGTTATGTGTAGCATTTCCGATGAAGGTCGTTACCCAAGGATGGGTGGGTGGGGGCCTGGGGTAACTGTAACGCTTGGGCGGACGCGGGGTGGGGCACGTACGATCGATGCCTTTACTGGGGTGGTGGTGGTTTGGCCCGGATAACGGCCGTCCCGCGACAGAGGATAAAACACAGTATCCTCTTTTCGGGGGGGCGATGCTAGAGGAGGACGGGCCCCCAGAGAGGGAGCAGAGGTAGATCACAGCCACTTCGGTGTGCTTGTTGCCGACGCCAAGACCCCTAGACCATGCATCGCTACAGTCGGGCCCAGGACAGAAAGCATATCCTGCAAGAACATGAGATTTTCCGCCGGCCCAAAACACACAGAGAATCCCAGGGTACCCCCCCCAGGGCCCCATGATGCACAAGACCATCCAACAAGCACGAAGAACATGAAGGTACTCTCCCCGACCCGACCTCGATCTTATACCTCGGTCCGACTGTACCGTGCACACCCCGGTCGAGATTGCCGCCTGGTCGGGTGTTGCTAGAAGTACCCCTGGCCCAAGGTGCCCCCAGCTTTTCGCTCCATTTGGAGCCCCTGGGGCCCTCTGGGCCTCGTGAGGGGTGCTTTGGACGCCGTTTGGGCGACCCCGAAGATCCTGGGGGCACCTTTGGCCCAGGGGCACTTCTAGCAACACCCGAACAGGGGGCAGCGCCAGACTCCCCCGCCTCGTCGTGTCGTTCCCTCCGCAGCGGCGAGAAGTAGGAAAAGACGCGAGGGGCGGCGGCGGAGGCAGAGGAAGAGGAGGGGGCATCCCCCCGAAGGGCGAGGGCAAGCAAGACCGAGCCAGGACGAGGGCAACATCGGGTGCAGTCGGACTCGATTGGACAGGACACGCGAGAGGACACAAGACCCTTCTGAGGGCCACATTGCCATAGGAATGCAGGAGGCACGGGTCGCGAGGCACAGGACACGAGGGTACCCTTGATTTGGCAGGGTCGACCTACTAATCTGGGCCGACTGTAAGGATACAGTGGGGGCGATGACCTAAGGAACCCTACATAAGGAACGAGGCCCCCATTTTTCCATAAGTTAGACTTCGATTTGCTATCGGAAACATAAGGAACACCTGAGGCAAGCTGCGAAACACTTAAGGAACGCGGAGCCCCTCCCCAGCGAAAAGGGTTCCTTCTTCAGGGCCCCGACTGTAATTCGAAAATCTCTGAGATCTGGCGGGCGGCCCTGGCGGGCGTCCCGGGCGCCGCGGCGCTCCTGAGAGCGTACCGGAGCGCTCCCGAGAGCGTCCCGGAGCGCTCTGGCTCGCGGATGCAGCGTCGTCGACGTCCGTGCCGACACGATGCTGCACGTCTCCACTGAAGGGGCCCTGGGACACACAAATAAATACACACAAACAAAAGGGTTCCCCACATTTTCCCATATTTTCTGGGTTTCGGTCTTCCCCCCCACTTCCCATATTTTTCCATATTTTCCTGGGAATCGACGATTCATTGTGTCTGTGAGTTTGTTCCCCTCCTGACCCATGAGCTGGGGCGGCCCCCTCCGCCTCCCCCCTGTGAAGGCCTCGCTCCTCGGCGGCGGCAGCAAGTGCACGCGAGGAGGTCCCCGGCAGAGACTGGCCGATAACACACACACACACACATCCCCAGGGTTCTTCGGGCAGACCGATACGACGGAAGGCGCCTCGGCTGGGCTGCCGGCCGGTCGCCAGAGGAGTCCGGGGTCGACGCGAGGTCGTCCCCCCCCGCCGCGGAAAATCGCTGGCCTAGAAAAAGGGGGGGCGCTGAATGACGGTCAGCTCGCCGGCAGTCGAGTAGAAGCCGTGGCGCCTCGAACGCCGTCGGAGGAGGACGCAACAAGTCTGCCATGCCCTTCCTCGGCTGGACGGAGTCGGCGATCACGCCGGCGGCTCCGGCCTGGAGCCACCACCGAACGAGCGCTCCGAGCACACTGGCCGCTCCAGCCTGCAGGGAAGACCGAACTTACCAGCCTGGAACATATTCCTATCCCTAAGCTGGGCATCGCCTCATCGCGATGCCAACCTTGGGGATTCCCTCAGTTTTTCAGGGCGCACCCCTAAGCTTGTCATCGCCTTTTGGCGTGTCAATCTCAGGGACAGGGATACGTTCAAGGCTGGTGACGAACGAGTGCTCCGAACGAGTACAGTACAGGGCAGCTTTAAATGCATGGTTTTTGCTTTGAAGTATAAGCTTTCATTGCATAATTAATGTATGAATCGATTTATGCATGAACGCATCCTTGTTTTTTTTTGGTACTAAATCCCTGCATATTTTAAAACATGATCCGCACGCGGAGCGTGCATCGAAAAACGGCACTGTGAAGTCCGGGCGCGGTGGCGGGAAGCCCTCGCAGCAAGGCCAGCCCTGAAAGCCCGCGCGCGAAGCGCACCTGAGGGAAACGCACGGAGCACCCCGAACGCAGCAGCTCCCTGGACGGCTGCGGCACGCGCGGAGCGAAGAAGCACAGGGTAGCCCGACGAAGAGCAGATGGTCCCTTGCTGCGCGCCCCCTCTGTGAGCCCCTTGCTCGGGGTGAGACAAGGAGGCCCGCTCGTGCGAGACGGGGCCTCTCCCGCCGCCGCAGGGAAACGCCAGCTTTCGGTCGGGCATGTCCCCCCTACAGGCGGATATTGGAGGAAAGATAAGACATATACAAGACATGCTCAAAACTGATCAACAACAAAAAATCGTCCCCAGGCTATTGTTCGACTATTTCTGAATATTCCTCCTGTCGATCGGGGGCAGCCAAGAGGGGGGCGTCCAAGAGGGGGGGGCGCAAATCATGGCTGGCGGCATGTGCGCAGCCCAGGGGGGGGGGGGGCAGGAAAGTAATGACTTAAGAAAAGGCGTCACGAAGTCTAGGGAAATATAATGGCCCACGCCATGATATCCACACCCCCTAGTCATCACCCCCTCTTTGCCGCCCCCGAGTACAGTGCGGGTGCGGCCGCAAGAAACTTTCGCAAGAAACCCAACCCTGAGAATCCGCGCGCGAGGTGCACCTAAGGGGAAACCTGGAGCACCCTGAACGCAGCAACTTCTTCGACGGGTGCGGGAAGTCACCGCGCAGCGCGAGGAGCGAAGAAACCCAGGATGCCCTGACGAAAAGCATATGGCTTCTTCATGCGCGCCCCCGCTGTAGAGGGACAGGCCCCACTGAACGCCAGCTGTCGGGGATGGACAGACCTCCCTTTAGTAAAACGCGGTTCAGTGAAAACGGCCCGAGGCCCAAACCTGGCGGGCGCAGGCCTGGAAAGCAACGGCCACGGCGCCCTCTCGAGAACCGAAAGCGGACACTTCACTCATCGACGTGTCACTGTTGGGGGCTCTGCCCACTCCCGACTGATGTTCTACCATGTTCTGTCATGCCCTTGCTCTGTTCTGTCACGTCATGTTGGGTCGTGTTGTGCTCCGTCGTGCTTGTCGAGGCAACCTGGGATCTGGCGGCCGCGGTATGCAAGGTGTGTTCTGCCTCGGGAGCGGCCAAGAGGGGGGTGTCCAAGAGGGGGGGTGCAAATCATGACCGGCGGCATGTGCGCGGCCCAGCGGGGGGGCCTGGGACGTAATGAAGCAAGAAGAGGCGCCATGAAATCTGGGGAAATATCATGGCCCACGCCATGATATCCACCCCCCCCTAGTCATCACCCCCCTCTTTTCCGCCCCCGACTGCCATGTTTGTCGAGGGCGCGGGGCGGGATAACCGGGACTCTCGGGACAACTTGGGGCCTGGCGGCCGCGGTGAGCTCCGGCCGAAACCGCGCCTCTCCGGCAAGCCGGGGGGGGGCGGGGGGGGCGGCCGCGGACCCGAGGGCGCGCGCGCGCCCCGTGCGCGGGGCTCGCCCCGCCCGCGGCCCTCCCTCCTGTCTCCTCCTCTCCTCCCTCCTCCCCCCTCTCCTCCCTCCTCCCTCCTCCCTCCTCCCTCCTCCCTCCTCCTCTCCCCCCTCTCCTCCTCCTCCCCCCTCCCCTCCTCACTCCTCCCTCCTCCCTCCTCCCCCTCGCCGCCCTCCTCGCCGGGCCCCGCCCTCTGACAGAGGGAGCCGCCTGCCCCTCTCCCGAGGGCCGCCCGAGAGCTGCCCCAGGGGGGCCGCCGAGTGCCAGGCGGCCCGGGAACGTTTCCCCCCTGCAGTTCTGGGACGCACAGGGGCATACTGATACTGTACCGTCAAGAGCCCTGATGAGGACGCGCGGCAAGGACGCAAGACCCTTGGAGGCCGAAGTTGGGACTTGTTGGGCGGCGGACGGCGAAAACCTCGAGGACGCAAGAGCAGGGAAGAGCAAGGACGCAAGGGTACCCTGAGCAAAGTCGCGCGTCCTTATCAGGGTTTCTGACTGTGCGTCATCCTCGGAGGCGCGCGCCCGACCCGAGCCCATATGGCATACCCGTCCTGCAGTACATCGCCTCCCGAGCGGTGTGGCCAGGAAGCGCCAGCCACGACGCACATACTTCACCAGCCTGGAACATATCCCTATCCCTATGCTGGGCACCTCCTCATCACGATGCCAATATTACGGATTCCCTTATTTTTTGAGGGCGAATCCCTAAGATTGTCATCGCGTTTTGGCGTGTCAATCTTAGGGATAGGGATACGTTCGAGGCTGGTGAATACTATAAGATTTCTCGGTGCGCGCGTCGCCCCTGGGGGGCGACGCACAGTTAGGATAAGTATGTTGGGGTGACGCCGGAATTAGGTCGGGCATGTCCCCCTACAGGCCGATTCTCGACGAAAGCTAAAAATACTCAAACAAGACGCCAGAATGGTCAAGCAACGCTCGAAAATCGTCCCCAGACTATCTCCTTACTATTTTTGAATATTCCTCCTGTAGAGGGACAGGCCCGACTTAAGCCTACAGTCGGCCCGTATCATGAGGATGCGCGATAAGGATTAGGCTGTTCCCATCGGGCTTCAGGACCGCATCCCAGAAACAATTCCGAGCACACAGGAAAAAATATCGAAACGGTGTCGAACGAGTATCGCCTCCTAGGGCCCGACATGTGATAACCCTCCAGTTTCGGTACTTTCTTGGTTCTCGAAACTGGTGGTCGAGGCTAAAGTAGGTTGGAACATCATAAGGATGTAATGGTCTTGAATGTCGACACTGTTCGAGCGGGGCGCGGCCAACGAAGATGGCCAAGGATGGGTCGAGGAGGAGGAGGACGAAGAGAGGCATCTTGGGAGTTTCGCGAAAGCCTCTTTGGGGCTGCTGCAACACATGAAGACGAGTGTGCGAGGCGATGAGGCGAGAACCACATTTTGAAACCAACCCACCCTCCATCCGTGAAGCTGCTGCGAGGCAGGAGCTGCAGGATTATGGGTGATGACGAAGTTTGAAGCGAAAAACGCCCAGCCCGCCCCAGAGACACTTCTCGGGGTCCGGCAGGGAGGGGTCATCTATATGGAAAAGGAACGGAAGAGGTGGGTTCAGGAGTTTGGGGGTGCTGATGAGGGTTCGGAAGAGCCCACCGCCCTCTTCCCCCTCCCCCACCGCCCTCCCCCTCCGCCTCCAGCCCTGCGCCCGAGTGGGTCCCCACCCCCGTCACGCAGGGGGGGCCCCCGGGCATTGGGGTGAATGCCCTGGGTCCACGTCAACCACCGCCTGCGCCGAGGTTCGTAAGGAATGACAAGCCAGTGTTCGGTCGGGTATGTCCCCCTACAGAGTGGTTTTGGGCGAAAAATTAAAAATACACCCGAAAATATTACCAAAAAGCTCAAAACCACTTAAAACATTGTCTGGGATGTTAACGCCCCCCTCGACTTGAGTTCAAGCTCGTAAATTAAGAAGTCGACTAAATTAACTCCGGGCCCGAAAATTCTGTAAGTTCGCGGACGCGCGCGACCGGGCGTCAGATTTTTGAACTTGTGCAACTTGTTTGACAGATCGGTTTTCGAATGCGTGCAACTTTGTTGACCAAGAATTGACGACCTGTGCAGCTTTTGAGATGGGAAACCGACGAGTTGTGCAACTTTTTTCGTTTTGTCGGGCCGGGCTCGGTTTTCGAAGATGCGCAGCTTTTTTGATAGCGAATTGACGACTTGTGCAACTTTGTTGATGAGGAACCTTTTCCGTTTTGTTGGGCCAGGACCGGTTTTCGAACTTGCGCAGCTTTTCTGAAAGAGAATTGACGACTTGTGCAATTCTTTTGATGAAGAATCGACGACTTGTGCAACCTTTTCCGCTTTGTCGGGCCAGGATCGGTTTTCGAACTTGTGCAGCTTTTCAGAAAGAGAACTGACGACTTGTGCAGCTTTTTTGATTGGGCACCGACGGTCTCTGCAACCTTTTTCGTTTTGTCGGGCCGGGCTCGGATTTCGAATGCGCGCAGCTTTTTTGATAGCGAATTGACGACTTGTGCAGCTTCTTTGAGTGGGAACCGACGGGTTTTGCAACCTTTTTCGTTTTGTCGGGCCGGGCTCCGCTTTCGAACTTGTGCAGCTTTTTTGACAGAGAATTGAAGACTTGTGCAACTTATTATGTTGAGGAATCGACGACTTGTGCAACCTTGTCCGTTTTGTTGTGCCAGGATCGGTTTTCGAACTTGTGCAGCTTTTCTGAAAAAGAATTGACGATTTGTGCAGCTTGTTCGATTGGGAACCGAGAGGTTGTGCAACCTTTTCCGTTTTGTCGGGGCGGGCTCGGTTTTCGAACTTGTGCAGCTTTTTTGACAGAGAATTGACGACTTGTGCAGCTTTTTGATTGGGCACCGACGGTCTGTGCAACCTTTTTCGTTTTGTCGGGCCGGGCTCGGATTTCGAAGTTGTGCAGCTTTTCTGAAAGAGAATTGACAACTTGTGCAGCTTTTTCGATTGGGAACCGACGGTCTGCGCAACCTTTCTCGATTTGTCGGGCCAGGCTCGGATTTCGAAGTTGTGCAGCTTTTTTTGATACAGAATTGACGACTTGTGCAGCTTCTTTGAGTGGGAACCGACGGGTTGTGCAACTTTTTTCGTTTTGTCGGGCCGGGCTCGGTGTTCGAACTTGTGCAGCTTTTTTGACAGAGAATTGACAGCTTGTGCAATTTTTTCGATTGGGAACCGACGGGTCGTGCAACCCTTTTTGTTTTGTCGGGCTGGGCTCGATTTCGAAGTTGTGCAGCTTTGTTGGAAGTGAACTGACGCCATGTGCAGCTTTTTTGATTGGGAACCGACGGTTTGTGTAACCTTTTTCCGCTCTGTCGGGCCTAGCTCGGTTTCCGAGCTTGGGCCCGACAGAACGAAACAGGTTGCACAGCCCGTGGGTTCCCAAGCAAAGAAGCTGCAGAAATCATCAATTCTCTTCCAAAAAGCAGAAATCAAGCAGAAATCAAGCAGAAATCCAAGCAGAAATCAAGAAGCTGCAAAGAAGCTGCAGAAATCAAGCAGAAATCCAGCAATTCTCTTTCAAAAAAAACTGCACAAGTTCGGAAACCGAGCCCGGCCCGACTAATTTAAAAAGATTGCACAACCCATCGGTTCTGAAACCAGAAAGCTGCACAAGTCGTCAATTCTCTTTCAAAAAATAAAACAACTTCGAAAACCGAGCCCGGCCCGACAAAACGAAAAACTTTGCACATTTCGTCGGTTCCCCATCAAGAAAGCTGCACAAATCGTCAATTTTCTGCACAAGAAATAGCACAACTTCGAAAACCGAGCCCGACCCGACAAAACGGAAAATGTTGCACAACCTCTCGGTTCCCAATCAAACAAGCTGCACAAATCGTCAATTCTCTTTCAAAAATCTTGCACACACTCGAACACCGAGCCCGACCCGACAAAACGGAAAAGGTTGTACAACCCGTGGGGTCTCCATCAAAAAAGTTGCACAAGTCGTCAACTCTCTCTGAACAAAAAAAGTTGCACCACTTCGGACACCGAGCCCTGGCCGACAACACGAACAAAGTTGCACAACTCGTCGGTTCCCAATCAAAAAACTGCACAAGTCGTCAATTCTCTTTCAAAATAATTGCACAACTTCGAAAAACCGAGCCGGGCCCGACAAAACAAGAACGGAAAAAGGTTGCACAACTTGTCGGTTCCCAATTCAAAAAACGCACAAGTCGTCAATTCTCTTCCAATAAGCCCGACGAAGCGGAAACAGTTGCGCAGCTCGTCGGTTCCCAATCAAAAGGGCTGCGCAGGTCGTCAATTCTCATCCGAAAAAGTTGCACAAGTTCGAAAACCGAATGCAGCCCGACAAAAGAAAAAAACGCGCGCTTTCGGAAATACCCGCCATTTAATCTAGTTTCATATACGATCAACGGTTGATCTCGCTGGCACGCATAAGTTCTTACTTTTGCCGTCTGGATCGTAAGTCCACGTTCATAAATTCAGAACTTATTTTTAACATCCCAGATTGTCCCCCGACTATTTTTCATTATTTTTGGATTTTCCTCCTGTAGATGGCCAGGCCCGACTTAAGCCCAGTGGCCCCCCTCCTCCCTCTGGCAATCTGACCCCCCCCCCCGATCTCGGGGGCGTCGAAGTAGGGGGGTCGCAAACCATGGCCGTAGGCATGCGCGCGGACGAGGGATGGGGATCAGGGGACGCGCTGAAGAAAAAAGAGGCCCCTGCCATGGTGAACCCCCCCACCTTCTATTCACACCCTGGTGGCCACCCCTGACCATCCCTCCTCCTGATGGGCGTTGCTTCGTGGGGGTGCGATGTAAGGGGGGCACCGTGCAACTTTCGTAATCCCTTTTGGCCCCAAGGGCTCCTTTTAGATCGCCTGATATATACATATATATATATATATATATATATGTATATATATATATGTATGTATGTACATATATATGTTATATGTATACACATTTGTATGCATACACATGTATATCATATATACATATGTATATATATACACATACGGGATTGCTCGACGGGGCTTTCAGGAAATGGCGAGACCGAGTCCGAAATTCGACACGCCCTCCAGCTGCAAACATCCCACGCAAACTGGACCGTCGCTCATGCTGGGCCCCACGGGACCCCCCCAGGGCCCCTAGGACACACACACACGCACACGAGGCGCACCTTTGTTTCGTCACCTCCATCATTTAGTTGCAAAAGGTCTTCAATAACCCCCCTGTACGATCATGGAGACTAAGGGCCGCTGAGGCTTCGCAAAGATCGCGAAAGATCCGTGGTATTCCCCGGGAGAGGACTCGCAGGAAGGGCGAGGAGGGGCGGAGGGGAGGGCCTCTGGGAGGGGGAGGGCGACCACTGCCACTCGGGAGTTTTCTTTGGGGGGGGGGGGGAGCGCCGCAGTCAGGACCCTCTGCGGGCATCGCCTTTCAGATCTCCGGGGCGGCCAAGAGGGGGGCGTCCAAGAGTGGGGGTGCAAATCATGGCCGGCGGCGCGTGCGCGGCCCAGGGGGGGGGGGGGCAAGGGATGCACTAAAAGAAGAAGAGGCGCCATGAAATCATGGCCCTCGCCATGATACCCCCCCCCCTAATGTGACCAAACGATTTTTCTATATTACGGAAAAAAAAACGGAAGCGACACGATTAAACAAAAACAAGTTTTCCGGGGGGGGGCGCGTGGGACACGATTAGGCGCCGCGACGCCGGACGCTTTGAGCCCAGGGCGGCGGCAAAGCGGGCGGCGGTGCCAGCGGGGGGAAGGAGGGGGAGAGGGGAAGAAAGCGGGGGAGGGGGAGGCCGGAGGTGGTTCCCCTCGCCGCCCCTCCTCCCCTCTCCTCCCCGCCTTCCCTCTCCCCCCTCCTCCCCTCTCCTCCCCGCCTTCCCTCTCCCCCTGACAGGCGGCGTCAGGCAGCCCGCCGGTCTCGCGACCGCGCGCGCCTCCTCGGTCCAAGAAACGCACCCCTCACGCGGACCACGGGGTCTGAGCGAACAAGGGGTTGGGACGGGCAGTCACGACCCTCGCCCCCCTCCCGCCCTCAGGACTGGAAGGGGGGGGGGTCGTGACCTTCGCCCCCGCCCGTGGGAGCCCCCATTCGCCCGCGAACAGTCGGGAATGGACAGACCCCCCTTTAGTAAAACGTGGTTTAGTGAAAACGACCTGAGGCCCAAACCTGGCGGGCGCAAGCCTGGAAAATAACGGCCACGGCGCCATCTCGAGAACCGAAAACGGACAATTCACTAATCGACGTGTCACCGTTGGGGGTTCTGTCCACCCCCGAAACAGGGGGTTGGTACGAACGTTCACGACCCCTCCCCCCCCCAGCCGCGGCCGCGGCTGAGGGGAGGCGGGGTCGTGATCATCCGCACGTGGGAGCCCCCATTCGCGGACCCTTCCCGTTCCCTTTCCGCCCCCTCTCCTCCCTTCCCTCTCCCCGTTTTTTTGTCCTGGGTGTGCGGTGGTTCCGACAAAAAAGGAAACCAAAAATGGGAGACACATTTAAACATGATAATAAAAAACGGAAGCGGAACAAGAAAAAGGAAACAACAAATATTATACATAAAAAACGGGTAGAGGCGGGGCGAGGGTAGCGGAAGGACACGATTTAAAAGAAAGTTTCCGGGCAAAAATCCTAGTCGGGGCGTTCCTTGTTTCTGGGGGAGGGGGGGGCGGAGAGGGGGGGGTCGCATTGTTTTAATCATGTGGTCACATTAGTCACTCCCTAGTCTTCACCCCCCTCTGTGCCGCCCCCGAAGATCGCAACACCCCCGATCCCGCGGGGCCAGGGCGCACCCGGGGCCAGCCGGATTCGGGACCCTTTGCGGGCATCGCCTTCCAGATCGCAACACGCCCGATTCGGGTGGTGCTAGAAGTGCCCCTGGCCCTGGCCCAAGGTGCCCCCAGCTTTTCGCTCCATTTTGGAGCCCCTGGGGCCCTCTGGGCCTCGCGAGGGGTGCCCTGGAGGCCGTCTGGGCCACCCCGAGATGGAGACACCAGAAGGTACCGATACCGCTACTCCCCGGACCTCTCCTGGTGTGCGTTCTGACCAGGGTTTCGAGGCGAATCCAGCGGTGACGACGACGGAGGCCCAGGAGGCCCGAAATGGAGGAAAACAAGGGGAGGGTAGAGGTATGGGTACCTTTGCTTCCTCTGGCGAAATCCTAGGGGCACCTTGGGCCACGGGTACTTCTAGCAACACCCGACCGATCCCGCGGGGGCCCGGGCGCACCCGGGGCCAGCCGGACAGGATGCCCGACAGGCGCACGCCGCCGCCGCTGCCGCACGGGTGCTGCAGGAACTGCCGGGCGGGCGCGGGCGCCGCGCTCCCCCGCGCGGCGCCCCTGGAGGGAACGTGAGGGTTAGGTCGGGCGCGTCCCCCTGCAGGCAGCTCGAGGGAGAAAAAAGAACACCACATTAAAAAAGTAACGTTGACTTTTTGGGGGGAAGTCTTCGAGATTCCTCCGACCTAACGTTGGGGGAGACAGGCTCAGGGGGGGGGAGACCGGCTCAGGGGGGAGAAACACAAAAAATGGTTTTTAAAACAGTGCTGCCTTTGGGGGGCATGCCTCGGGAGATTCTTCCTGTGGCGGGCCCCTCGCGACCCAACGTGGGGGGAGACCGGCTCAGGGGCGGCAGAGGAGGAGGAGGAGGAGGAGGAGGAGGAGGAGGAGGCGGAGGAGGAGGAGGAGGAGAGGAGGAGGAGGAGGAGGAGGAGGAGGAGGAGGACGAGGAGGAGGAGGAGGAGGAGGACGAGGAGGAGGGGGAGGAAGGGGAGGAGATGGAGGAGAAGGAGAAGGAGGAGGAGGAGGAGAGGAGGGGGAGGAGGAGGAGGAGGGGGAGGGGAGGAGGAGGAGGGAGGAGGAGGAGGAGGACGAGGAAGAGGAGGAAGAGAGGGGGGAGGAGGAGGAGGGGAGGGAGGAGAGGGGGAGGGGGAGGCGGAGGAGGAGGGGAGGAGGGGGAGGGGAGGGGGGGGAGGAGGAGGAGAAGGAGGAGGAGAGGGGGGGGAGGAGGGTAGGGGGGGAGGAGGAGGAGGAGAGGGGAGGAGGGGGGGGGGGGGGGGGGGGGGGACGTCGAGCCGGAATCGGCGGCGCAGCGCCGAGGCGTCGCGGTCGGGCGCCCAAGGGCGAGGCCGCGGGGTCCTCCCGGCGGGGGGGGGGCTGTCTCCGCCGGCGGCCCCCCCCGGCGGTGCCTGGGGCGCCCGGGGGTCGACGCGCCCCCCCTGCGAGCTCGTCCTCTGCGAGCGGCCTCCTACTCCTCCTCCTCTCTCCTTCCTCCTCCCTCCCACCTCCTCCTCCTCCTCCTCCTCCCCCCTCCTCCTCCTCCTCCTCCTCCTTCCCCACCTCCTGCCGCCTTCCTTCGCCCAGCCTCCCCCTCCTCTCCTCGCAACTCTCCCGCCTCGATCGCGCTCGTGTGCGACCCGGCGCCGCCGAGATCCTGTGCGCTCTCGGCTCCGTGGCGATGCGGAGCCCGATCCGGGGGCAGCTCGCGGGACGCTCCCCTCTGAAGTGGCCCTTGGACACACCAATAAATACACACACATAAAAAAGGTTCCCCCACATATTTGTCCCATATCTTTCTGGGTTTGGGTCTTCCCCCCCCCCACTTCCCATAGTTTCCCATATGTTCTGGGGAGTCGCCGATTAATTGTGTCTGTGTGTTGCTTTCCCTCCTAACCATCTCATCCTGTCGGCTCTTGCGAACCGGCGCCAGATCGACGCCAGTCGATACCGAATCGGCGCGCTCGCATCCGCTGCCAGACGCAGGCGCGTGCCAGTGCACTCCAGACCCAGAGCTTCGAGGACAGCCATCTCTCCAGGAAATTGCTGCCCCGTTGCCCCCGCTAGGTGGCCACATGTGGACCCAACCCGCTCCCCCCCACGATCTCAAAGGGGGGGGACCACTCCGCTCGGGAGCTCCCGAACGAAGTGAACCCCCATCCCCCCATTAGACATCGCGGGGGGTGGGGGTGCACTCGACCCGTATCACAAGGACGCGCGAGAAGGATGCGAGGGCTTTGGACGGCCGCGTCGACACCTCGCGGGCGGGGCGGGGCGGGGCGAGCAACAGTTGCCAAGGACGAACCGAGGAGGCAAGGATGCTCAAGGGCACCCTCGGGAAGGCTGACCATCCTTACCATGCGGGTGTCAAGGGGCCCGAGGACACACAGATAAGTACGCACAAATAAAATGGTTCCCCCTGTTTTCCCATATCTTCTCATATGTTTGTCTTTCCCATGTTTTCTTGGGGATCGACGATGCATTGTGTCTCTGTGCGTTTTCCCCTCCTGAGGGTGGACTGCCAGGCCCACACGTGGCCACCGGCCTGCCCTGCCCCCGGGGAGGCCGAGGAGGGGAGCCGCCGCGCGGCGGAGCGGAGCGAGCGCGCGGCACCGCCGGCGCTGGGCCCATCTGGGCTGGCCTCCTCCTCCTCCTCCCTCCTCCTCCTCCTCCTCGTCCTCCTCCTCCTCCTCCTCCTCCTATTCCTTCTCCTCTTCCTCCTCCTAGTCCTCCTATTCCTCCTCCTCCTCCTCCTCCTATTCCTCCTCCTCCTCCTCCTCGTCCTCCTCCTCCTCCTGCTCCTCCTCCTCCTCCCCCTATTTCTCCTCCTCGTCCCTCGGTTCTCGGCGCGTGTGCGCTGGTTCTCCACGGTCTACTGTATGAACGCAGCCAAGATTGTCGGGTGTCTATCGTCACTGCTTCATCTCGGGCGACTGCCAATGGGGGGTGACTCGAATGGGGTGTGAGAAGGAAAAGCACGACATGGGGCTCCTTGGGACCCCTTTCGGGCACCAGCTGGCCCACAAAGGGGCCCTGCAGGGCCCCCTTTGGGGCCATGTTCCTCCCCCCCCCATTTGGGTCAGCCCCCATTGCCACCCGCCCGATCACCTCCATGGATTCCAGCAAACTTCAAGATCTCATGGGCGGGCAGCCCCCCCGAGTCCCAGGTTCGTCCTGGTGGCAGGGGAGACCTTAGTCGTGGAGGAGAGTAAGGCCCATTGCCACCCGCCCGATCACCTCCATGGATTCCAGCAAACTTCACGATCTCATGGGCGGGCCGCCCCCCCGAGTCCCAGGTTCGTCCTGGTGGCAGGGGAGACCTTAGTCGTGGAGGAGGAGTAAGGAGGAGGAGGAGGAGGTGGAGGAGGTGGAGGAGGAGGAGGAGGAGGAGGGAGGAGGAGGAGGAGGAGGGGGGGGGAGGAGGAGGAGGAGGAGGAGGAGGAGGAGGAGGAGGAGAGTATAGAGGAACATAGTTCGACATAAACATTCACTGCTGAAAGTCCGCACGAATCTCATGGATCGGCGCTGGGCACCCCTCCCTGACGCGCTGAGCTCGCCCGGGGCGGCGCTGGAGGCGCCGCCAGCTGTTGGAAGAAAAACTTACAGTAGCCAGAAATATTCAAACATAGTCAAACATAGTTAAAACAAAACGTCCCCTAACTATTCTTCACTATTCTTGAATGTTCCTCCTGTCACGGGACGCGCCCGACTTACGTCTAGCGCAGATTCAAGAAATCCGCACGGACCGTCGAAAGTATAGAGAGTAAGAAGAAATTCAAGGTGAACGGGGCCCAAGAGGTCGGCGAGGACCGGAGAGGACGAACGGGTATGATAGCTAAGGGCGTCCCTTTATGGGGGGCGATCAATGGGGGGGAGAAAGGTGCACTTTTCGGGCCCCCAAGGCCCCCTCCTGGGCCCTAGGGGGCCTCAAAGGGACCGACCGTCCCGGCAGTCCTTATAGGCCTACCACGACGTGTTCTTAACCCAGAAATGCTCGAATAGCGAAACACAAGGGCTCTTGGAACATGAGCCCGATGTGCTAAACCAAGGCAGTCTCAGCCAGAAATGCTCTGAGAGCATTTCGTGCAGGCCAGAAAAAGGTTCTCAGAACACTCTGTGGTGGGCCCATATGCGAGCAAAGACGCTCCGCCACTGCTTGATCGTGGGTGCTTGCGGCGTCGCTGGTGAGGACCCCCGCTCCGCAGCTGCAGGAGCGCTCGCGGGGCCCCGGGCATCCGTCGGGCGTTGAGGCATGGGTGGGGCGATACAGTCAGCACTGATAGTGAGGATCATTGAATTCCCAGGGGCACCCTTGCGTCCTTGCCTCTTCGATCATCGCTGGTCCATCCTTCACCACGCTCGACGGTCAGCCCCGCTCGAAGAGCCTCGGCATGGGCATCCACGGCCCCTGCAGTCCCTGACGATAGTTTGGACTGTAAATGGGAGGGAGAAACGTGTAGTTCTTTCGTACCCCCTGTATCGCCAAGAAGAAGCCAGGCCGAGGACGAATTGAGATGAAGATGAATCGAGAGTCTCCGAGGCCCAGCGGCTCTGGAGGCCGTCTCGGGCGCCGCGGCCTCCTGAGAGCGTTCTCCTCCTCCTCCTCCTCCTCCTCCTCCTCCTCCTCCTCGCCTCCTCCTCCTCCTCCTCTTCCTCCTCCTCCTCCGGAACGCGCTGGAAAGGATGTATCAGTGTGCTGGCCCCGCCGGACCTCGGTCCTCGTGCGGAGGCCTCCAGAGGCCCCTTGGGACAAATCCTGCGGCCTCCGGAGGCCTCTGGGGACAGATCCCGGGGCCTCCGCAGGCCTGTGGAGAAGATGGGGCACAGCAGTGTGCACGTTGAGCAGCTGCACAGGGGCGAGGGTGTGGCAGACTCCGAAGCGAGCGCATGACTCGAAGCGACCAACAAAAAGCTGCATGATGAGCCAACCCGTGAAACATTTGTTAAGACAGCAAACACACACAAACACACGCACATATAAATTATATGTTTATACATATATATATATATATATATATATATATATATATATATTTGTATGCATTGTATATATATATATATATTGTTCTTAAAATTGCATTACATAAATGATGATATGCGACTACAACCACGCGCGCTTCGCGAGCGCTAAGGTTCTAGCGTGTCAACTGGAATCGCTGTGCGAGAAATGTTTGGAGTTTGTCGCAAGTGAGGACTCCAGTGGCAACACCTGCTTGAGGCACCACCGGGCACGGACCCTGTGTGGAAAGTCGAACCAGCTCTCTGGTCGACCCTCTTGGGCGCGCCCTGGGGCTCTCTTGGGCCGTTTTGGGGAGCCCACTGGGGGGCTGTTTCGGGGCCTCATTTGGTGTTGTTTCGGGTCTCTTGGGGGCCTCTTGGGGCTTCTTGGGCGCTTCTTGGAGACTCTTGGGGTCTCCTGGGGTCCTCTTGGGCCAAAACGCTCGAATCTTTGGTTCCATGTCCCCGTCTTGGGCGCCGACTTGGGGCGTTCTTGGGCGGTTTAGGCGCCTCGGGGGCCGTCTTGGCCCCCTCGTGGGCCGTCTTGGAACCCTCTTGGGGGCATCCTCGACCGGCTTGGGTGCCTCTTGGGCCGTCTTGGACGCAGTGAAGCCCAGAAGGCAAACACACCAAAAACATCAGTTCGCCTATAGCTTGCTTAATGGGCCTCTATTGAGGTGCCTCTTGGGGCGTGTTCGGGGCTTCAGTTTGTGTTTTTGCGGGTCTACTGGGGGCCTCTTGGGGCTTCTTGGGCGCTTCTTGGAGACTCTTGGGGTCTCCTGGGGTCCTCTTGGGCCAAAACGCTCGAATCTTCGGTTCCTCGTCCCCGTCTTGGGCGCCGACTTGGGGCGTTCTTGGGCGGTTTAGGCGCCTCGTGGGCCGTCTTGGCCCCCTCGTGGGCCGTCTTGGAACCCTCTTGGGGGCATCCTCGACCGCCTGGGGTGCCTCTTGGGTCATCTTGGACATAGTGGAAGCCCAGAAGGCGAACACACAAAAAAAACAGCTTACGTATAGGAAATCTACGATTTATGATTATTTGGGGCTCTATTGAGGTGCCTCTTGGGTCGTCTTCGGTCCTCTTTTGGTGTTTTTTCTGGTCTCATGTTGGAGCCTCTCGGGGTCTGATAGGGGGTCTCTTGGGCCAAAAGGCGCGAATTTCCGGTTCCTCGTCCCCGTCTTGGGCGCCGCCTTGGGGTGTTCTTGGGCGGTTTGGGCGCCTCGTGGGCCGTCTTGGCCCCCTCGTGGGCCGTCTTGGGGCCCTCTTGGGGGCATCCTCGACCGGCTTGGGTGCCTCTTGGGCCGTCTTGGACGCAGTGGAAGCCCAAATGGCGAACACGCCAACAAACAGCAGTTCTCCTCCAGGAAATCTATGATTTTTGCTTCTTGGGGATCTCTCGGGGTTCCTCTTGGGGCCTCTTCGGGGCCTTCGGGGGCTTTCTTGGCGTCATGGGGGGGAGTCGTCTTTCGGGTCGGGCGAAAGGGGGGGATAGCAAAGGGGGGGGTGAAAATCAGCTCACGTAGCTGATTTTCCTGGCGCCTCCCTGCGCGGGCCCCTCGGCGAGGCCGAGACCAGCTGCATGCAGCAAATCTCGTACCCCCCCCCTTTCCCAATCCCCCCCTTTCGTCCGGCCCGATCCTCCTCCTCCTCTTCCTCCTCCTTCTCCTCCAACTCCTCCTCCAACTCCTCCCCCTCCTCCTCCTCCTCCTCCTCCTCCTCCTCCTCCTCCTCCTCCTCCTCCTCCTCCTCCTCCTCCTCCTCCCCCTTCCGTTCGGCCCGAGTCTTGAAAGGCATCTGGAGCCCTCGGAGCGCGCTTCCGAGCGTCCGGAAGCCATCTCCGCGGGCGCTCTTGGGCGGCCCCCGGCGGGCGCTCCGGCAGGGCTCCCGGCGCGCCGGGCCCCATGTTTGCGGTCGGGGCTCTGGCGCCCAGCCCCCGGACCCGGTCCCCCGTTTTTTTGTTGTTTATTGTTTTTGTTTTTCTGTTTTATATATATATATATATGTGTGTGTGTGTTTTTGTGTGTATATGTATGAATGTATATACACATGTATATATATATATATGTATACATATACATATATAACACAAAATCAAACAACGCATACTAACACACCAAAAGCACAGAGCGCCACTCGCGGCAAGCATGCGGTCGAGCACAGCTTTTCACCAGGGTCCGCTGGGAGTCGCCACGGAGGTGCGCCAGGACGAAAACTCTTCCCTGCCCCAGGAGGAGGAGAAAGACCTCCCCATCCTCCCTCCGCCGCCGTCCGACATATGGTTGTGGTTGCACGGTTTCCCCTGGGACCGTAAGCGACCCGAGGATGAGGATGAGGAGGAGGAGGAGGAGGAGGTGGAGGAGAAGGAGGGGGAGGAGGAGATGGAAATGGAGGAGGAGGAGGAGGAGGAGGAGGAGGAGGACAGGTTGCCTGAGCCCTTCGGAGAAACCCTCCAGTAGCGGTGGTGGAGAATTCGCCAATCCCTCTCATCAAGCGCGCACTTCTGCCCCGCGCACGCCCCCCCCCACTGCTGGCTGCAGCCTGCCGCGCGCCTCTCTGTCTGCCCGCTGCCAACGGCCGAGCCGCGTGGGCACGGGAGAGGTGGCCAGCCGAGGGCGGCTCCTGCCTGCGGGGGCGGCCTCGCCTCGCCCCAGGGGGGCCGCAAGAGCAGCCCGAGCACCTTGGCACAGTGTCATCGGCCTGACCTAAGGAACGATAAGTAAGGAACGAGGCCCCTTTCTATCGAAGTCCGAAGGGACGGCCGAGCCCCCTTTCTAGCGCCGAGAAAGCAGCGGAACGCATGCAAACCCAAGGAACGACCGAGCCCTTTTTGAAGAGCAAGTGTTCCTTATTCAAGCCGCTCACTGTAGTGTCGGCGGTGAGCCCAGGGGGGGGGAAGTGAGAAGGCGAAGGCCTTCTCAGAAGGGTCGAAGACCCCCCGCCTTCTGGGAAATTTCTTTGGCCTCCCCCGAGGGCACGGAAAAATCTCAGGAGGCGCGAGGGCTTCTGAGAAGTCCCGCCGCCTTTTGAAAAGGCCTTCGCCTGCTCACTTCCCCTCCTCGCTCGTCGCCGATGGTGGGGTCCCGATGCTTCATTTTCTCCCTGGCGACACATATGTGCTCTCCGGCTCGTCTCGGCAGGAGGACAGGGGGCGCGCACAGGATCAGGAACATCCCAGTTGAAAAATATCACTAGGGCCGCAACACGATGCATCAAGACTACTACACGATGCACCAAGACTACTTCAAAGTGTGATCAGCCAGCCGCGTGGCCCTCCATTGATGCTGGAGGGCAGCTGGTGTCTGCGTCAGAGCTGGTCACGATTCACTGCTTCTTGCCGACGACCTTCGTAAAGGACACGTACTTCCCAGCGTTGGACAGCAAAGTCACAGCAAGCTCCGCGATCTTCTTCGGGGATCGCCCGATGATCTCCCTCCTGGACCGTACCGCCTCCTCTTCGGGGTCCCGCGTCGGGTAAATGCGGGGGAAGTACGGGCTGGCCAACTTCTCCCCGTTGGTCAGATTGTGGCCTGCGAGGTCGCTGATGCCACTGGCGCCGCCCTTGTTCAAATAGATCGCGCCGTCTTTGGCCACCGTGCCGCCCAAGGCACGGCGCTGCGTCCCCTCCTGCCAGCACTGGCCTGGAGGCGATACGATCCGGTGGATTGTACGGGCGTCCCAGATGATCAGATCACCTGGCTCGGGGATGAACTTGGTCTTCCTGGTGAAGTGAGGGAGGTCACCGTCCTCGATGTTCACGAACACTGCCTTGTCGTCCACGGATATGTTCTTGTGAGAGCCGAGGAGATACTCTGGTGCACCGAAATCGTTCTGTCCGCACCGGTCCATCGCGACCCACCAGCGCAGGGCGTAGGGGAAGTCGATGGGGCCGTTCTGATTATCCTGGTGCCAGCCGAAGCCCTTGTTGGGGTTCACGAGCAGCATGTCGGTGGTACAGCGCACCTCCTTCGTGCGCCCCAGCTGGGAGAGAACGTGGCCCAGCGGCGAATGATATAGGAAATCTCGGAAACCGTCGTTCGTCATCCACATGTTTCGCTGAATGTAGTCGTATAACCCGCTGATGCGTCCGACCAACGACCAGACGTGAGGGTTCTCAATCTGGTGATCGGTGATGGCTTGCAGGTAGGGAACCCACTCCTTGAGCCCGCCCTTCACCATAATCACCCCGTCTTCCTCGAACTGCGCGACCTGCTGCTCGGATATGTGGAGCGTCTGCGGCGGCTGTCCAGCCACCACGCCCGCGGGCAGCGGCACTCTGGGGTCCTGGACGCCGGTTGCGATCTTCATGGGGTTGATTGCCTTGGCGGCGATCGAACTGGATGCGGATAGGGGGCCACGTGCGAACCCTACCCCTACCACCCACGATTCCTGAGGGGGAGGGTGGGGTTCACTTCGCTGTGGAGCTCCTGAGCGAAGTGAACCCCACCCTCACCCTCAGAAATCGTGGGGGGTAGGAATAGGATTCGCACGTGGCCCCCTAGCGGAACTGCCCTTGTCGCTCGAGGAGAGCCTTCTGACGCCGTCCACCAACATGGCCAGGCCAGCGACGCTGAGGACGACGCTCCTGATGAGCTGGTCGTTCACAGGCGGCGCGTACAAATAGTCGACGACGCTGCTTACGTCGATGCCTACGGCGCGGCCCGTCACCGACCACTGGGCCGAGATGCCAACGAAGGCCAGCATCGCCAGCCGGCCATTCTGGAGCTCCTTGTAGGTTTTCTCAGCCAATTCGCCACCCTTCCCGTCCAACCCACTGCCGATATCCAGGTCGCCCGCTATCCTCTCCTCGTCCACTAGGAGGCGCCAGCCCCTGACGCCCTCGAGTATGGTCATGAACTGGATCAAATTCACAAGAGCGTTTCGCTCCACCTGAGTTTCTGGCATGAATTGGCGGCGAGCGAGGGGGGGAAGTGAGAAGGGGCGGGGCTTCTCGGAAGGCACGGAAGTTCCCCAGCCTTCTGAGAAATTTTCCAAGCCTTCCCTGAAGACACAAAAAACTTCTCAGAAGGCGTGAGGGCTTCTGAGAAGTCCCGCCGCCTTCTGAGAAGGCCTTCTCCTTCTCACTTCCCCCCCTCGCTCGCCGCCAAATGAAGCCGGTGAACGGCGTCTCCCTGATGACGACGTTGAAGGTCGCGAGCATGGCCGCACGGCCGTGCATGAGCTCCGCCTCGCGGTACCACCGCTTGACGTTGAAGCCGCCTCCGAGACTCTGGGAGACCTGGCTGATGATCGGGAGCGGCCAGAAGGGGGGTGTCCAAGAGGGGGGGGTGCAAATCATGACCGGCGGCATGTGCGCGGCCCAGAGGGGGGCCAGGGACGTAATGAAATAAGAAGAGGCGCCATGAGATCTGGGGAAATATCATGGCCCACGCCATGATATCCACCCCCCCCTAGTCATCACCCCCCTCTTTTCCGCCCCCGAGATGAAGCCGTCTGAAGAGAACCCGAGCGGGTCGAAGCCAAGGTCGCCCGGGAAGTCCCTGTTCAGAGGGTCACCCGTCAGGTGGCTGGGCACATTCATCCACGGCAACGCCCTCGACATCGCCGGATCCCCGCCCTGCTGGCCGCCGGGCGAGGTGGACGCCGTCGCCTCAGCGCGCATCGGGGGCGGCCGCCACCGCCCGCGGCGGCCCGTGGACGCTGCCGCGGCCGTGGCGGCCGCAACAGCCGCTGTTGGAAGAAGAAAAAAACTCCACAAACATGAACTTTTGGCGCTCCGAGCAGATTTCTTGGATCTGCGCTGGAACCCCTTTGGGTGCCCGATTTGGATTCCCAAGAAAAAAACCCGAGTTAGCCCTGACCCGAGTTACACCTGATGATTTGGGGCTCTGGACGCCCGAATTATCCAGGGCAGCTCGGGCCCGGGGCAACTTGGGTTCGGACTCCCGAGCAACGACCCCGAGTGAGCCCAGACCCGAGTTGACCCCCGATGATTCGGGGCGGAGCGCGCCAGAGGCGGCGCCGGAGGCACCGCCTGGGGGGGAGCCCAGCGCGGGCCCATGAGGCCCGCGCGGAGCGCCAACAGTTTCTGCTCACGGCGTGCTTGTTCTCCTCCGAGCTGTGCTGGCACCCAGCGCGCCGGCGAGGGTCTGGCCGCCTGCCGCGGCCCTGCCCTCGCCCGCGGCGGCGCCCGCGGCCCTGTGCGGCGGGGCGGCGTGCGGAGCGAGCGAGGGCGCCGCGGCGCTAACGAAGGCCGCGGCGCCGCCGGCCGCCATGGTGCTCATCGCCGTGGGCGCAGGCGGCCGCCGCCTGTGAGGCGGCTTATGTTAAAAAAAGTCCTTGAGCCAAACGGGCTACGGAACGGTGACACACACACACACACATCTTGTCAGCGTTTTCTCATTCGGCGTTTCGACAGTGGGCTGAAGGGGGGGGAGGAGGGGGGGGCTCCGGACCTCTGCTTAGTGCGACTGTTTGCAAGAGTGCTGCCTCTGGGGGAAACTCAACCCGCTCGAAACAGGCGCCAAAAAACACCCAATATTCACTTCATGGGGGCGGGGAAGGGAGGGGTGCGAGGGCCCGCGCCAATCGGCAAAACGATTACCACACATCTTGATCGCCAGAGTGGGAACAACAGCATGTGCGCTGGAGTGGCGAATGTACGAAGCCGAAAATTATCCGTCGAAGTAGTACGGTAAAACTGAGGTTGAGAACTCGTACACAGGAGGGACATGCACCGACCCTGTCGGCGTGTGCGAGAGGCTGTTTCATCTGATTCGTCGTCGTCGTCTTCGCCGCTCCCCCCGTTTCCCTGGGCCCTCCTCTTCAAGCGCGCCAGCCAAAAGGAAACAGCCTAGATGATATGGAGCAACGTCGCAGTTGAGTCGAAGGGAAGTCCATTCCGTAGGATCCCTTCCCCGCCGAGATGGGGGGTCCAGGGGGTGGTAGGGGGGGGGGTCCCGCGGGGTGGTCCCAGGTCAGAATACCGCCCCCCCTGGGAACCCGGAGGAACCGCCAGGAAGCTACAGGAGGCTCCCGAACTGCTCCCAATACACCCCCAAAACTTCGCGGGGGCTCTTGGGCACCTCTTGGCGGCCTCGTGTAGCCTCTTGGGCACTCCTTGGGAGCCTCTGCTCCCGACCTTCCCGAATGCCTATTCTATCGTGGTGGTCGTCGTCCAGGGGCGGCGGCACCGGCCGTAAGCCCTGACCAATAGTCGGGAGGATGGAGGGAAGGAGGATGAGCAATACCAGGACCCCGAACCTTTTGGGAAAGGGCCGAAGTTAGGAGGGCTAGAAACATTTGGGAGCAGGGGTCTTTCCTGCAATTGGATCAAACATACTCCAGATTTCGTAATAAAGGGAGGGGGGTCTCATTTCGGGGGGGGGTCTCTTCCAGGCCATCTTGGAGGGTCTGGGGGGGTCTGGGGACGATGTTCTGGAGGGTTCTCCCACGGGGGGGGGTTTGAAATGGCTTGTCTTGGAGGGTCCAGACCCCCTCCCTTTTATTACGAAATCTGGAGTAATCGCCCAGATGTCCTGCCCCCAGGGGCCTCAGTGAGGCCACCTGCCGGGCACTCCGCGGGGAGCCTCCCAGGAGGACTCTCCCGACGACGGCGGGCATGTTTCAGCCGATCCCTGAGGAGGAGGAGGAGGAAGAGGAGGAGGAGGAGGAGGAGGAGGAGGATGGGGGAGGGGGAGGGGGAGGAGGAGGAGGAGGAGGAGGAGGCGGAGGAGGAGGAGGAGGAGGAGAAGGAGGAGGATCCCGGCCGATGTACCTCCCTAACTGGGCACACAGGCTGGCCATTGCATCCCCTCTGGCCGATGTCCTTGCCCCCCCCCTATGCTGAGGTCGGGCATGTCCCCCATACAGGCGGATCTTGGACGAACCATACAACAATAACTCAAACATATTGAAACATACTCTAAAAATAATAGAAAATAATCCCCAGACTACGTTTTACTATGTTTGAACATCCCTCCTGTAGAGGGACATGCCCGACTTGAGTTTACGCCACAGGTGCTCAGCACTGCCAACGAAGGTCAATGAGCCGCTCGAAGCGGGTCTCTGGGGCCAGCCTGCTTTGCCGTCGCCTCGAGGAGAGAACGGAAGGAGTGTTTTTTTTTCTCTCGTGAACTGGGCAAACTTCTGCTTGGAGTGCGAATGACTTGAAGGCGGCTCGCCCAACAGCGCGACGAAACCGAAGGCAAAATATGGTACAGTAGAATTGGCCTCCCCGCCTCCCGTCAGGCGAACGGGAGGCCAGAGCCCCCGGTCGGATCAGGCGTTGTAATCGGACCGTCTCGATTCAGGCACTGGACAGCGCGGCAGCAGGGCGCTCTTCAGTTCCTCCAGATCGTTGGCCTGCCGGTAGAGCATGTGGAGCACCTGCAAATTCTCGATTGGCATTTCTTCCAAGACCAGGCAGCACATACCGTCGACCCACTCAGTCTGGGTTATCATTCCAGATCCATCAGCATCGAGGAGCTTGAAGAAGTCTTCCAGTTTGTAGGACTTCAGCGCATGTAGCACCTCGGCGGGCAAGGGCATCTGCGGCGCGCCCATCCTCGCCAAGTCTAGGTCTGCCCAGCGGATGTACCCTTGGCCTTCTGAGTCGAACTGCCTGAAGAGGCTGTTCAGGATCGGTATCAGCGCCTACAGCCTTCCCCGGAGCTGAACGCGCGCCAGCTCTGCGTCGTGGCAAGAGACCTTGATTGCATGATTCACAATTACGGCCGTGATTAAGTTCACAAGGGCGATCGGCACCACGAGCATAATCGGCAAAAAGTAGAAGAGCAGCAATGGCTTCGTGCGAAGCAGAGGATGGTAGATCTGAGAAGCCCCGTCGCAGAATACGAACTCCAGAAGCGTGAGCATCAGCTCCGGGATCGACCTGAAGCGATCCTCCACGATGTGCCCAACGACGGGGTCGGCGAGCAGCTCTTCGTCCACGCCGATGACCGCCACCCCAGCGCACGCGAACACGTAGATAGCTCCGAAGAGCAACACCCCAGCCGCCGTCACAGATCCGTTTGATCCCAGCAGGCCCTTCACCAGCCTCCAGAGTGGCTGCATGAACTTCAGGAAGCGGAGGGTCCGCACCAGGCGAAGCAGGCGCAGAATTCTGACAACCAGCACTTTGTCCAGCATGCCGATGGCACTCCTCATTAGCAGCAGCGGCTCCAACACCCATATCGTCAGCACGCCAAGCGCGATGAGGACGGCGTCCATCTGGAACCACGAATTCTGGAGGCACTCCTGCCAGTCAGCCAGCAAGCGAAGCAAAAGCTCGAGGACATAGGCCACCAGAAAACAATTCTCCATCACCTGGTACGCCAGAGTGGTCGGGATCGTCCTGTCGACGCTCTCCTGGATCTCCATCCCGATCACCACACAATTTATGACGATGATGACAGACATCAGGTAGTCGAACCACGGGTTCAGGATGACACGGCGGCACATGCGCTGTAGGAGCGGCAGGTGCCGAAACCGAATGTGCCCTGCCGACGAGACGTTCGAGTGCAGCGACAGCGCGGAGCCTATCAAGTCCAGGCCTCGATCCTGTATGGCGAGGTCGGTAAGCTCGGCAGTGGTCCTCACCTCCCTCGGCCTGTCGGTGCCCTCAACCTGTGTCAGGCTGGGTGCTGGCGAGCCATCCTGATTCATCATCCTGTTGGCGAACATGCGGTCCTTCTGATTCCTTACAGATTTATTTGGCGGGCGCCAGCCAGAGACTAACCCCGTGGCCGTCCTCGGCAGCCCTCCGAACGCGGCCCCGTTCTGCGAGGGGTACCCGTTCTGCGAGGGGTACCCGTCTAATCCGGGAGTGGGCACGGAAGATACCTGCGCCTGGACGCGGGGGGCACGTGCGCCCAGCTCGAGGGCCGCGACGAGGCCCTCGACCAAGGCGTTGTGGCGCCTCTCCGTCTCGCTTCTCTCGGCCCTGAGCTCGCTCGCGAGCCATGCGACCGCCGCGGCGGCCTTCGCGTTCGCAGGCTCCTGGCCCGGCTCGCGGTCCTCCTGGCTGCTCGCGACGCTCGAGGCGCGTGACATCGGGCCAGACCGCGCGCGCACGAGACTGGGAAGTCAGCGGGCAAGCTTCCGTGAGCATGTGCCACCTGGCTTGAGCCAAAATGACTACGGAGAGAACGGAAGGAGTGTTGGGGACGCCCTCTAGCAACTCACCTTGGTGTTCTCCGATGGCGACACAGGCTTCCACTTCCTACGGCTTGAGGCGCATTCTGAGCGAAGCGCTCTCTTCCACAGCTGCCTGGTGGGGCTGCGGGGCAGCCAGAACAGGGAAACCAGGAGGATCCAAACCAGTGGAGGCGGCCAGGCCCAAAAAACCTGCCTGTCTAGAGATGGCTGGGGATGACTAGCCTAGAGGACACCGACCAATGCTGGAGTGAGTGGAAGGAAACCTGCCCACTAAAAATGACACAGCCTGTATGCGCTCAGTGCACGGGTCCGTAGGCGGATTCTCGTCCGGCGGTCCGACAAATGTCTACATGCAACACTGAGCATGGAAATGACGACACGCACAACGACTAACAAAGAACGCCATCGCGGGGGCTAACGTCTAGGGCGAGCAGGCTGTCCTCATCACATCTCCACCTGAACGCGCAGGACACACAGATTTTGCCTAGGGAACAGACGTTGATTAGCATGGACGTGGGCAGGCTCAACTTACAGTAGGGGTCCGACCACAAGAAACCCTTCGCAAGAAACCCAATCCCGGGACCCCAGGACGTCCATTGATCTTCTGTGTAGGGACATCACGCTTTCCATAGCAAAACCACCGAGACCCAAGAAACCCGGTGCACCCTGGAGGCAAGCAGGGTGTCTCTTGGCATGGTTCTCCACTGTATGAGGTCAGAAAAGCTGGTCAAATTACGACGTAGAGCGCGGATCTCGAAAGAGACTGTCAGTACCCCTGAATTATGTTGCTCCCATCGTACTGAAGGACCACATCCCAGAAATAGTTTCGAGCACCCAGAAGTGTTGAATCAGTATCAAAACAGTGTCGGACGAGTGTCTCCCAGGGCCCGACACGTGCGGTACGTTATTAGTGCTCGGGATTATTTCTGGTGGTCAAGGCTGAAGTAGGTTAGAACATCATAACCCCTGAAAGGAAACGCCCTCCTGCACGGAAGCTGCTTCCAATGCCCCCTCCCGACCACGGGAGAGAATGGCGGGGCACATCCGAGTCGTAGCACCGCGCGACTTCACCACCACGAGCGGGGCACAGGCGCTCACGAGTGGGGCACCACGAGGCCCGATTACTGGAAGCCTTCCCCAGCCGACGATATATATATATATATATATATGTATATAAACAAACATAACATTCGAGAGAGAGAGAGAAACAACAAAAAGACAAAGAAAACAAACAAAAAACAACACATTAGTGTGACGAAGGTCCCAACCATATGCAGTTGCGAGTACCGCGTGGTGGGTACTGGTTTCGGTGGAGCTCCCTGTGGGGCCACGAGAGGGTGTCCTGGGTGGCGTTGACGCATGCGGCCTGTGCCACTGGAGCCTTTGGTGGAGCTCTCTATGGGGCCACGAATCGCTGTAAAGGGTGGGTGAAACGCAGGGAGGTGACGAGACGGATGGGAGGAGGGAGGAGGAGGAGGAGAGGAGAGGAGAGGAGAGGAGAGGAGAGGAGAGGAGAGGAGGAGGAGGAGACGCGGGGCGCTCTCTTCAAAGCGAGGACCCACCACGGCAGGACAGTTGGAAAAAAGCGAGCAACAAACAGAGCAAGAGAGAGCGCGAGAGAGCTGCTGCGCTGGGCTGGAAGGCGCACCAGGTCGGGGCGCTGACCCGGGGCTGGCTGCTTCACGTCGGAGCCGCCTGGCCGCGACCGACCCGAGAGAGGAACTTCTGTTGCACCCTCGGGGGACATTGTCTGTCCCGTCGCGGCCCAATGCGCATCGAATCCGTGTCGAATCCATGTCGGACTCGTCGGATCCGTGTCGAATCCGTGTCGAATCCGCGTCGAATCCACGTTAAATACGCATCGAATCCACATCGAGCCCGCGTTGGACACAAGAAAAGGCATCAATTTGGGAGACATGACAAGCCCGCCGAAGATGCAACGTAAAGGAGCCAGTCGGAAGCGCGGAGCAGAAAGGGATGCAACAACGCCCCTACCCTGGGCTGCAAGTGCGCAGTCCGCAAACCTCCTGGGAGGTCCCAAAGGCCAGAGAGCCGCCAGGACGCCGCGCGGCACGCGCGACATGCAGGGTGCACCCTGTCAGCCCACAGGAGGTTCAGCGCACAGCGCCCCGTAAACCAGGGTAGGGGCGTTTCCTTGTCGGCGGTGGACAAACCTCCCTTGAGTAAACCTCCCTTTAGGGAAGAGGGCCTAGGACCGAAGCCGACGGACCTAGACCCGCAAGAATAACGGCCGCGACGCCCTCTCGCGAACCGAAGACTGCCAATTCCTTAATCGACGTGCCAGGGTAGGGGGTCTATCCACCTCCGATTTTTACTAGGGGGCCACATGCGAACCCTACCCCTATCCCCCACGATTTCTGAGGGGGAGGGTGGGGTTCACTTTGTTCGGGAGCTCCCAAGCGAAGTGAACCCCACCCTCCCCCTCAGAAATCGTGGGGGGTAGGGGTAGGGTTCGCATATAAGACCCTATTTACGCCCCTGAGAGCAGAAGGGACGGAGGAGCGGCAGAGCGGCAGGTCTGGCGGGTCGAGGGCGCCTCGATCGCATGCTGGGTGCCTGGGGCGGAGCCGCACGAACGAGAGAGACCGACAGAGAGAGAGAGAGGAAAAAAGAGAGAAAGACAGAGAAAGACAGAGAAAGAGAAAGAGAGAGGAACAAAAGAGAGAGAGAGAGAGAGAAAGACAGAGAAAGAGAGAGAGAGAGAGGAAAAAAAAAGATGGAGAGAGAGGGCAAACAGTCGCAGAGCGAGCTGGTCGAGTTTGCCTATTCGTCGTTCGCTGAGAGCGCCCGTGCCGAGCAGGGCGGCGTCCCCTCGTTGCGTCTGGGGCTGGTGCACCACTCCTGCCGCCTTCAAGACGACACATTGCGGTGCAGTGCGTGCTGCTGCGCTGATGGCAGCAAGCGGCCATCCTCTGGACGGCGATGAAGCTTCGGAGGCGGATGGGGGCGACCGTGCGCCCCCCATCAATACTCACAGCACGAACCTTCTTATCCTCTCTCCGCCCCTCCACCGTCACCTCTCTGCGCGAGGAGGCAAACTGAGCCCGCGCCGCGCGCCAGACCTGCAGCGCATGCGGCACATCGACCACCGCCTTGGCGTCGGGCGCATCGCACGCCGCCCGCAACGCTGTGGTCGTCGACTCGCCGAACGCATTCTGTCCCATGTGCAATTCCTTCAACTGGGGAAGCCGAAAGGTACCAATGCTGCTACTGCCCCCGGGTCTCTCCCGGGGTGTGTTCTGACCAGAATTTCGAGGCGACAGTGGTGGCGCCGAGGGTCTCCCAGGAGGCCTCCTGGAGCCTCCAAAGGACGCCCCCGAAGTGAACTTTGCCCAAGACACGGGGGAATTAATGTGTCGTACCCGTTGGTCGTTTCGCTTCCGATGGGATTGTGATCCCGCGAGATGGCTCTCAGATCGCCAAGTTGAGGCCTAAGAAAGGACCAGGCGGGTTCCCAGACGACCCCAAGAGAGCCTAAGGGCGCCCCAAGAGGGCCCAGAGGGGGTTCCCAAGGCTCCTCGCTGGCCCCAGAGGGTGCCTTGAAGCCTATCAAAAGGCCCCACTTTACAGTGGAGGCCAGTCCACAAGAAACCTTCCACAAAAAGCCCAACCCTGAGACCCCAGGACGTCCATCGATTTTTTCGTGTGAGAACGTCACGCTGTCCAGAGCAAAACCATAGAATCCCAAGAAACCCAGGGCACCCAGGAGGCAAGCAGGGTGTCTTGGCATGGTTCTCCACTGTATGCTCGAAGATGGCTCCAAGAGGTATTCAAAAGGCTAGCACGTGTTTCTACGATCTCGATTGTTCATGCTTGCCTACGCCCCTCCTCCGAACAAGTGCCCTGCGCATCGTGTCTGGATCCGCGGAGCGTCCATAACATAACATTTCAATACTGAGCTCTCAACGATCGTCTACCGATGTCGAAAGGGCTGTGGGATGATGCCCCAAGCGCCCACGCCTTCTGATGATGCAAGCCTGCAGCATGGCGAAGACTGATCGAAGATCCAGGTTTCGGTCCGACGGAGGCGCGCTGCTGCACACTAACGAGCCATCATTCTCGAGGCGCTTTGCCCAGTCCTCCAGGACCCCACCCGCGCAAAGGGCGGCCGCCCCCAGGCGCCAGAGCCGTGATGGACTTTCAATCAATACTCCGCGGGGACAGCCCGAGGCCCCAGTGGGCCCTGGAAAACGCCAGGGTTCTTCTTTTCACCGTTTCCAATCAAGTGTCTCTTGAACATGGAAGCGGCAACAAAAACTGCGACCTGGAACGGCAACAGAAACGGCTTCGGGATTGGCGCCCGAGCCCGAACCTAGGAACAAAAACAACGACGGAACAGGCCACACACCGGCGTCGGAACCGGCAAGATAACGGCACAAAGGAACATGTAAAACAACGGCCCCGTCGTTGCCTGATGTCCGACGTTGCAAAACATTGCAGCATCGAAAAACATGTGAGCGGACCGTTGGACCTCCTCGTTCTGCGTCATCTCTCGAGCAAGATCAAAGTGTGGAGGCCCTGGGGTTCCATGTGGAGCGACAACGCCCGTAGCGAAAAAAATGCAACGCAAGGATTAGAAGAAGAACAAAACATAGAAACATAAAATTCTGGCGCTGCGCGAGGATTTCCTGAATTCTCGCTGGGCCCCGCCCCAGCGGCGCCTCCAGCGCCTCCCCTGGCGCGCTCCGCCCGACGTGCAGCTTGCAAAGCGTAGCGGCTCTGTGCTGTGGCGGGGAACGCCCGCGCGGCCACTGTCCGGGGGCGGCCAACGAGGGGGGCGTCCAAGAGGGAGGGCGCAAATCATGGCCAGCGGCACGTGCGCGGCCCAGGTTGGGGGGGCCAGGGACGCAAGGACACAAGAAGAGGCGCCATGCAAGCTGGGGAAACATCATGGCCCACGCCATGATGTCCCCCCCCCCTAGCCCGTAGTCGCCCCCCCCCTCTTTGCCCCCCCCCCCCCCCCCGAGGCTTCCAGGGCCCACTGAGAGCAGCACCTCGTGGGGAGGGCCCGAGGCACAGCTCGCACAGCGTGGTGGCCCAGTGCCGTGGCGGAGAGAACGCGCCCGCGCGGCCGCCGTGGCCCCACGGCCCACCCCCTCCTCCTCCTCCTCCTCCTCCTCCTCTTCCTCCTCCTCCTCCTCCTCCTCCTCCTCCTCCTCCTCCACCTCCTCCTCCACCTCCTCCTCCTCCTCCGTTCTTCGCGGGGAAGGCCCAAGGCACAACTCTTGCAGAGCGTGGCGGCCCAGTGCCATGGAAAAGAAAACGCCTGCGCGGCCGCCGTGCCCCCCCCCCCGCGGCGCGGCCTCGGGCCTGCCGCCGGGCCACGCCAGGGGCCGAGGGGCGCGGCCGGGCCTGGAAGCGCCGCCTGCCAGCAGCGCGGTCAATACAGGTTGGAGATCCTCCTCCTCCTCCTCCCCTCCTCCTCCCCCTCGCCCTCCTCCTCCTCCTCCCTCCTCCTCCTCCTCCTCCTCCTCCTCCTCCTCTCCTCCTCCTCCTCCTCCTCTCTCCTCCTCCTCCTCATCCTCCTCCTCCTCCTCCTCCTCCTCCTCCCCCCTCCCTCCCTCCCCCCCTCCTCCTCCTCCTCCCCCTCCTCCTCCTCCTCTCCTCCTCCTCCTCCTCCTCATCATCATCATCATCATCATCCTACTCCTCCCCCTATTCTTCTTCATCCTCCCCCTCCTCTTCATCCTCCCCCTCCTCCTCTTCCTCCTCCTCCTCGACCATAAGGCAACGTCCACAAGAAACCCAGCCCTGAGACCCCAGGGAGTAGTCCACTGATGTCTGGTATAGGAACGCCACGCCTTCCATGGCAAAACCGTCGAAACCCAGGAAGCCCAGGGCGCCTTGGAGGCAAAAAGGGTGCTTCTTGGCATGGGTCTCCACTGTACGCATCGGGTTGGCGGGGAAGCTGGGGGTTGAGAGCGTGATGGCATCCGTCATCCAGGTGCCCCCGCGTGAGAGCCCCATCTGCACTTCCGGGGGGGAACATATACCTTGTTCCCCCTTATCGGTAAACATCGCATCCACCTCTTCAAAAGGGCCGTCGACCAGGGGCAATGAGGGCCTGCCGCCCCCTACCACCCCTAGGATAAAGCAGCGAAACACTTCCGGACCACGCGCGACACCTGCGCATCACAGACTGGGGACCAGAAATGGGGGGAATGCAGGGGGGAAACAAAGAGGATGGAGAACGGAAGGGAAAAAACGGTGATATTAAAACCGCTATGCGCAAAATCTGCCGGGTGCGCCCGCGTTGCCGCATCGGGCGAATGACGCCCGAGGGGGGGGGCGGTTGGGCCACCGAGGACAACGCAGTGCATTCCGCGTCGTTCCAGCGCCCTGCGCTGTGGCATGCGACAGCGCCGCGCGCTGAATGACGGGGGCGGCGCCGCGCGCCATGTGGGCGCGCACCCTTTCATACTCGACTGGTAATCGCTCGCCGCAGACATCGCCGGCGGCGCCGCCGCAGCTGCAGCCAATCAGCACACGCGCCAAAACCCGCATGCGGTCCTCCCCCCAATCGGTCACGCAACCGGCACACGCGCCGCATCATGGACTGCGTCCTGAAATTCTCAGCGCGGCCACTGAAAGTCCAGAGGCGCGCGGCGTAATCCGGCGGCGGCCCCCGGGAATTAATTCCGAGCCTGGAGCGCGGATCGCGCGGTCGTTGTCAGACGTCGTCGGAAGGAACAGAGAACCGCCGTGCAGCGCCAAGACAGGCTCATGGCCAGCAGCCCCCTCTCGTCGCCTGCCTCGAGGAGGCGCGCGGCGTCCTGCATGTTGAGCTCCTCCTTCGCCCCGCGCAGAAAAAGCCTCGACCGCGCCTTCGGCCCCGTGACCGGGAAGTCGCCGACGCGCTCCGCTGCCTCCCGGTCGAACCCACCCCCGACCCCGTCGGGGGCGTGCCCGTCTGGGCGCGATCGCCTCGCGCCCCGCCCGTTAGGGCGCGGCCGCCGAGGGCGCCCCGAGCCTTGGGGGGCCATTCGAGCACGGGAAGGCCGACGCTGCATCCCAGAACCAAGCCCGAGTCCAGGCCCTGTCTCCGGCGGAGGCTCGATGCGCGCCTTCTCGAGGCCCCCGTCGGGGTTGACGGGCGCCCGGTAGAACGCGCCGTTGCAATCTCCAACCTGGCCCTTGGGCGCGGTCACCAGGGACGTCGTCAGGCGCGCCGAGGCTGGAAAAGACGAGAAAAAGTCCTGGCTGCCCTTGGGCACGTACTCGGAGCCTCTCGCGCGCTGCCCGGCGGGCAGCGCTCCGTCGCCACGTTGCTCTTCAACCTATATCCTCAAGGCGCGGCTCGGGGCCCCGCGGCCCCCATGGCGATCTCGCCAGGCACCTCGGTCAGCGCATGTATGCGCGCAGCGAAAATATTCCGCTCGCGGTCATCCTAGAACGCTTCGCGGAGCGCGGCCACTCGTCGGCTCTGCGCGAGCGGCGCTTCCTCATCACCTGCGTCGCCGCGGTGCGCTGGGGCCCCTCGCGGGCCCCCCAGCCTCGCTCGCGATCGCGCGTCGAGCTCGGCCACCGACTGCTGCTGCGCTGGGGGCGTCGGGATCGCCGCTGCTCTGCTTCCTGCCTGGGGGCGGCGGCCAGCTGCGCCGATCGCGCCCACGGTGTCATGGGCCAGGTGCAGACGCGGCGCGCGCTGCAATCGCCGTCTCCAAAAGGTGCCGCCTGCGCCGCCCGCGCTGCTGGCCGGCCTGGCTGCCGGCCAGCCTGGCGTTGACCAGGTGCCGCTCTTGGTAGAGGCTAGAACGGTATTGGTCCGATCGGAAAAAGCCCCTGGTCGCTCCTGGCCACGGGCGGTCGGCCTGCCTCTGGCCGCTAGCGCAGCGTTCCTCGGCCCCTCGCCTGGCAGCGTGGGGCCCCGGCGAGGTGATCGCCCGTCTAATGAAACGCTCATTCCTGGGCGGAATCCCCCTTCCAGCCGCTTCACTTCGAGCTCGTTGACGGCGGCGCGCCGCCGTCTCGCCCGCCAGGGGCGTTATATTCTGGCTGGGTGCCCTCCTAATCTTCTGGCGAGCCATCGTGCCCGAGCCCTGCCGCTTGCGGGGCCCTGCGCGACGCCGGGCGCTGCGAGTCGGGGGCCGCGACAGGGGCGGCGAGGCTGGCTGGGAGGTCATGCCCGTGTCCATGTCGGTCTGGATCTTGTAGGCCTCGATCCGGTTCCTCATGGTGGACGCCATGCGTTTTGCCCCCCCGGTGCGCTGATGGCGGCGCCTTCGGGGCTGCTGGAGAATGACCTCGATCAGTGGCAATTCCACGGCGAAGGCTTTCGCCTTTGCGGCTCTCGCAGCCTTTGCCGCTGGCGCTGCGTCGGGCTGGATGATGGCCCGTGCGTGGCTCGCACGCGTCTTCCTTGCCGTTGACCCGCGCGGCCGACGCCCGCGCGGCCCCCGCGGCCGCGCCCGCGCCCGCCGCGAAGTCGATGCTCGGGACGTATCCGCCTGCACTGCCTGCCTCCGCACAGTCGAGCTGGATGCTGCGGGTCGGCACCTGGGCAGCGGCCACGAGGCATGCGAATGTGGCTTTCGCCCCGGGGGAGATTTCGCGCCGCGGCATGGGCGGGTCTCGCAGATGGTCGTGCGTCACGTTGTCCTCCTTGTTCGGTTCCTTCGGCCATGGCGCGACTTGGACTGAGGCGACCTCCTGCTCGACGTTGCCCACTCCTGCCAGTAACGCATGCGCGGCTAAGTGAGCTCGGAGTGGCGGCCCCCCGCAAAAGTCGACCCCTTGTGACTGAAACGAGTCGGTTGTGTCCCGCTGCGTTGCTGGCGCGCGCGCGCGCTGTCCGACCTGCCCCCCGCCGAGAGCGGCGTCCCGAGGCCTGGCTTCTCCGCCTATCACTGTAACGCTTGGTGTTTCTTCACTGTCCACGGTCACCTCGCTAAGCCGTTCGTGGTGCAGGGCCTCTCCGTTCACGTCGAAATTGGAATGACAAATTGAATGGTGGCCGCAAAACTTGCCGACGCTCAGGATGGGCAATTTTCGCGCAAAGTGAAAGTGTCATTGCTGCCGTTCCGTTCCAGTTTGACGGAGCGCTCGCCGTAGTGCCTGATATGGTGGCCCATGGCTGACTCGAGTTTCGGGTCAACGCTGCGCGGTGCCCCGCGCCAGCAAGAAGTCCTCTGGCCGCAGACGCGCTCGCCCGCGCAGTTGTCCACAAGTGATGACTTAGGAATACATTGGCCACTGTTGTGCCCAACCTAAGTCACCTGGGTCGAACGGCCTGTGGTGCCGAACATATAATTGGATACGTTTTCACCCTCGTGCTCGTGGTACGTGACGTTCGCTACGGGGCCCGGGGACTGACTCGCCGAAGCCGGCGGTGCTGCCGCATGCGAGGCTGCTGGGAAGGCGTCTGCCAATGCCTTCAATAACCCAGGGCTTCTAGCTCGTGAGCTTGTTGATGCCCTTCTCCGTGCGTCGATTGCTCATGCCCTTGGACTTCTGTGGCTTGCCTGTCGGGTGTGCCTGCAATCGGCCACCAAGAGGAGCTTCTCGTAGCATGTGAAGCACTCTGCGTCCTTGATCATATGAAACATTTCGCGTTTTTGATCCAATCGTCCTTCATGTTGATAGTGTTGCCCGTGTTGTCTGTCGTCCTTGCCTTTACGTCGGCTTCGTTTGCGATTGCCTTTGGCGTTCATGCTAATCGCCTTTTCACCCATCAACATCCATGGCGTGGGAGAAAAAGCGAGGCGTCGCCAACATTGAATCCATCAAACTCTGCACTGGGTCTGTACATGTAGGTCAAAGCCCGCCAATGCACAGCTCCGTCGGGCTTCCGACTGCCACGTAGCACGGCCAGCGCCGGTCCTTTGATGCTAATGACCATGATGTGGAACTTGTTGTTCGCCGACGCCGCTCCTCCAGCACAAAACTTGTGCTGGATGATGCCTGTTGCGATGTCTGGGCGTGTTCAGATTTTCCCCGCCTCGATCAGGTGGGTCATCCTGGGTGCCTGCACCTCCACGTAGCTCCGCATAACGAAGCTCCACTCTGCCCATTAATCTTCCTTGCCGCTGAAGGTCGGCGGCCTCGCCGACCTCAGCAAGTCATCCGCCTTTGCCATCTCTGCACAAGAGTCGGCAAGGCCAGAGCAGGCACCCGGCGAAGGAATGCGCTACAAGGAATAGAACTTGTCGTGGATACGATAGCGCTCTGCTACCGTATGGCGTGGAACAAACATATGGATGATACCTTTGCCTATGCCAGCCCTGAGGGTTACGGCGACCTTTGACAAACGAGTTCCCGTTCGACACTTCCTCGCAATTCATACACAGACGAGGCTCCCGGTGGAGGTCTCTGCGGGCCCCACAGGAAGGATGGTCCCGCTTCAGACTTCCTCTCCACTGGCCTACCGGCGGGGATCCCGCTTGAGCATGCCTCCACTTTCAGGCCTCAGACGCCCAAAAGTGAGGACGGTCGCAAGAATGCGGGGTGGTGGGTGAGGTAGTGAAGGTGACAGTGACGGTAACGGTGACGGTGACGATGATGATGGTGCTGATGATGATGGTGATGATGATGATGGTGATGATGATGATGGTGATGGTGTCATGGTGACTGGTGATGACTGACGGTTATACGGGCGAGACCAGACATGAGTGTGAAAGGAGTAAGGGGGTAAACTCCTGCGTGTGGAGGGCAGAGCAAAAATTCGCCGGCCCAACGGGCCAGAGGCGTGCTAAGATCTCCGGTAACTACTTCACACTATATTTCTAGTTCGCGCGCGCGGCGCGGCCCCTGGGGGCCCCCGGACGAAAACACTCCGGCTGATCCCCGGCTGGGTCCCGGCCGGGTCCTGGGCGATCCCCAGGGGGGAGGCTATTTTTCGCCACCCCTCACGAGGATCGTGGCCTCCGAGGGGGTGGCTGCAATCGACTACCCCCCCTCCCGCCCCAAGGGGCCCCCAAGAGCCCCCTAAGAGGCCCCAGGGGAGCCTAAGACGCCGCCAAGGAGCCCCAAGACGGCTCCAAGAGGCCCCAAATAGCGATCCAGGGCCGCCGGAATGAGCGAAGCGATTAAATAAGAACCCCAATCTGGATACAGTCATCGGCCTGACCCAAGGAACGATAAATAAGGAACGACCCCCTTTTTCCAGGGAGTAACGCATCGGGAACGATAAATCATAAATGACGCATAAGGAGCGATACATAACGCATGCGAATCCAAATAACGATCGAGACCCTGTAAGTGTTCGTTATTCAAGCCGCTCACTGTATGGTAAAAGGGATGTCGCGAACAGCGGCGAAGCAAGGGAGGAGGTATGAAGAAACGGCGACGTGGATGGCAGTGCAAGTCGGGAGGAAACAAACGGCCATTGAAAGAACGCGACGGATGAATGAACGCAAATGCGCGTGCGTCCACATGCGTCTGCATACATATGATACACACCATGAGCGTGTCAAGTTGTTTAGTGTTATTCCGGGGAGCTGCTTCGCACCTTGATTCTATACGATGTGTGTACTGCTACTGCCCATCCTTGCTTGTTGTCGGCTTGCACATCTGCGGCTGACGAGCAGTACAAGGCTGGCGAACGATCGAGGGGTCGTGCTCTCGTGGTGGCAACGCAAAAGCGTGTGCCATGTTTTTCCGATGTGCCAAACCAGGTGCGCCACACCGTTCTGGAAGCATTCGTTTGCAACATCCTGGCGGTAGGGTCACATGCCCCTCCCCGCTCCCCACCCCCGCAGCTGCCCCTGGGAGGACGACAGCTACACGCCGATACCGCTGTGAACCAGGATTCTCCAGGATCGGTGCGCGCGCCCAAACATGGCCGAGCCAGGGGAGGGGGGGGGGGAGGCGCACGCGTCCTGGGCCGATGCTGCGCCGAGGCCTGGCCCAAGGTCCGTGTCGGTGTAAAGTCGACGGCGTCCCACACCTCCCCCCCGGTCCTCGAGCTGCGCTCGGCGCGCCCGCGGCAGCCAGCGGCGCGCCCGCCAGGGGCGCGGGCAGCCGCGGCACCGCCCAGGCGGCGCCGCTCGGGGACATCGCCCCGCGCCTGGGAGTGCGGGGCTGGGCAGTGGCGTCAGTGAGGCCGGCGTGTGCTCACAGGGGTGGCAGCAACCTGCACTTCCAACGGGTTCGGCGGTGGCTGTTGGCCCTTCGCACGACTTCGCCACGACCCCCGCGGCTCTGCCAAAGCGGCTCCATGCATGGAGATTGGCTTTGGCTCTCTGGCGATGGCCGTCATGCGAACTCCTTGGCCCAATCCTGACAGCATAAACACGTGAACGACGTGGCTAATTGTCGAAGGCCATATGAAATGACATATACCCGCCAACGAACGGGTTCTCGAATCATTGCTTGTTACCATCGGAGAGGACGCCAGCGGAACTGATGTCGACGAGTCATTCGCAGCTGGCCTTCCACAGCCTGAAAGCTAGAAGGAGCACGTAGTTGACCGTAGTAAGGAGTTTATGTGTCAATCGACGATGTCGACGGCCAAGGGGAGAATGGAACGAGGTGGGGCGCCAACAGAGAAAGCTAGCGAATGGCCCACACTGGATCGTGAAAATTAGCATGGCGAAGTGCCCAACCCTAAGCAGCATGTAGCGCCAGGCGCACCCTCTTTCCATGTACGGCGCGTCGCGAGACCATGCAGATGAGGGTACGGAGCCAACGATCAGATGAGAGCTGAACTCATTGTGGGAAGGATCGCGCTGGGGAGGAGCTCCCCATGGACGCACGGTCCGCGTGAGCGGCCAGACGAGCTGGACGTGCTGACGCCGTCCGCCGGCGCCCAGAGAGACTGCAGGTGAAACTCCCTCTGGGGGCACGGTCCGCGCGAGGGGTGCGCCGAAATGGGCGCGGCGACGCCCCGCGTCGGCGCCCTCTGGGACCGCAGGAGGAGCTCTCCGTGAGAGCACGATCCGCATGAGCGGCGTGCCGAGATGGGCGCGGCGACATAGAGCGCGACGGCGCCCAGTGCGGCCGTTGGTGGAGCTTCCTATGGGGGCACGGTCCGCGCGAGGGGTGTGCGGGACTGCGCAGGGTGGCGCAACGCGGCGGCGCCGTGCGAGGCCGTAAGCGGAGCCGAACTGGGCGTGCGGACCGAGAGCAGAGGCAAGGCGAGGGAGAGAGGCAGGAGGAGGAGACGCCCGAAACTCCAGTTAAAAAACGAAGACCCATCTACATACGGTGAGTTCGTGCGGCGTCGGCGCGCGCAAAGGTTTTTGACACCGCGTCGAACGTTCAACCCTGAATGGATCGCGGCCCCGATCGTCCAAAGCTGACTTCAATCGGGTCCAGTGGCGTTGCCGTGTCCATTGCGGCGCTTCCGCGTCGCAGAATTCAAGCTTGAACGCCTTCGCCGGCGTCGCTTGCGCGCCAACGCCGCATAAACCTACCGTAAAACGTTGGGGCAAACACCAACGACACGTGCTGTGGTCACTGTCAATGTGTCTGAGGACTGACACGGGCACCGATTTTTGTAAATTGCGCGTATGTTGACTTACCAGAAAGCGGCACGAAACGGGATTGCAAAAACAGATAGACACGGTGTCCATAGACGAAAGCACGAAAGGGACGGTCGCCCTACCGTGCACGAAAGGGGCAATGGAATACTCAATAGTACGCCCTCGTCGTCGATATTGGTCGCTTTCAATGGCTGCATGTCCTGCCAGTCCTGCCTAATGACGCATCATCGTCTTCTAGACGGACGTAGTATGCATGGGCCTTGCCAGGCTGGCAAAGTGACAAGACTCTGGACGTTTCTGGGTCCGCGTACACCTCGCTGTCCTTTCTGCGTGTGACCTTGAAACTCGCACAATCTTACGCACCATCAACATATCGAACATATCGGGTTCTTGGGTCTACGCCATGGTCCTGTCAAGGTTTTCACACTGAGCTGCTGGGCTACAACCTGAAAATGTGCGCCGCAACCGATGAATGTCCGACGACATTCTCTTGCAAGTACTGCACCGATCTGCGAGTACCACCCCTTCCGCGCTCCAAGCACCTGGGCGGCTGAATAGCACATGAAATCCCAACAGGGGGTGTGAATTCACGCAGCCCGTCCGCTTCCTCCTCCATGCTCCACATCCTCCTCGCTGCTGCACTTCCCACGAACCCAGCGTGCACGCCTGCGCCGACGGCCCACGGCACTCGGACAGCACCGGCGGGGCCCCAACAGAAACGCACCACGCTGCAAGACGCAGGCGAACCGGCCGGGGGGGAGGGGCAGGGCGAGTGGAGGGCGGGCAAGAGAGGGAGGGTAGGTGAAGGGGGACGTGAGAGGGCGAGGGTGCTTGAGAGGGGAAGGGCAGGAGGGGCACCGATGCAATACACGGCGAACTCGAGGAAGGAGAGGGGAACGGGATCGGGGATGGACAGACACAGGCTGGACGGAGAGACTTCGCCCAGGCCACGCACGAAGTGATACACCTCCCTTCCGCAGTGCTCGCCCGACATAGATGACCACCCTTCGGGTGATATGGAGGTTCGGGGGGGGAACCAACAGCAAACTCAATCGATCGCACAATCGGTGTCACTAACACTCGAACGATCGATATCCCAATCGGTCTTTCCGAACCGGTGTTACTATGGATGTCACTAGCAATTAAACTCATAATCTTACTATCGATCCCACTGTCGAGCTCACCATAGATCTCACGATCGATATCATTACCGATCTGACTATCAATCTCGATGTCGATCTTACAGTCGATCTCACCACCGACCTCACGACCGAGCTCTCTGTCGATCTCACTCTTGATCTCACTATCGCAATCGATGCCACTATCGATATCCCCATCGATCTTGCTATCGATCCCACTATCGATCTCACCATCGAGGACACTCGCTCTCACTCGATCGAGCTCGCAATCAATCTCACTGTCGATCTCGGTACCGATCTCACTATCGCTCCCACTATCGATCTCAAAGCCGACCTCACAGAGGATCGTATTAGCCCTCTCAGTATCGATATCACTATCGATCATGACTAACGATCTCACTAACGATCTCATCTCACTGTCGGCCTCACTATCTATCTATCTCACTACCCAGCACACTACGGAACACCGACGGGACACCGACGGCACACCACGACGGGACCCCCCCAGCCACCGCCCGCGGACACTGACGGGACACCGACGGGACACCACAGTGGGACACCAGGAGACCCCTAGCCACGCTGGCCCACCAGAAAGGCGGTCTTTTGCCTGAATCCGCCCGCACCGCAGCGGAGACGTTCCTCTCTCCCGCCCACGCAGCGTCGCCTCGCCCGCACGCACGACACGAACCCGAACCCGAAGCCGATCTCCTGGTGGGGGGCTGTCCGTTCCACTTCGGCCCCTAGATGGGGTCGGAGTAGATGGGGTCGGAGGACCGCGCCGCATCGCCGATACATCGCCGATACATCGGCGATGTATCGGCGATGCACCGGCGATGCACCGGCGGTGCATCGTCGATGCATCGGCGAAGACGTGACGCAATCCCCAGCCAACCCTTCGAATCCCCCCCAGTCTGGAGCACGGCAGATCCTCTCAGGGGCCCCGGGCCCTTGGAGTTCCTGGCGGAGGAGGAGGAGGAGGAGGGGGAGGAGGAGGGGGAGGAGGAGGAGGAGGAGGAGGAGGAGGAGGAGGAGGAGGAGGAGGAGGAGGAGGAGGAGGAGGAGTCCTGTCAGGGGCCCAGGGCCCTTGGAGTTCCCGGCGGTGCCCAGGCGCCCCGGGGGGCGCCCCGCGTGGCCTTTTTGCCCGCGGTCTACGGGAGTAGCTACAAGAAGAAGTGCGGTTTTCAGAGTGCTTTCTGCTCCGCCCCAGGGGAGGGGGTGACAGGAACTGCCTGGCCCCTGCCTCCCCAGGATGGCCTCGAGGCAGCCGAGGAAGCCCCACGGATCCCAGAAGCGCCCAAGAGCCCCCCCAGAGGCTTCCACGAGGCCCCCGCCCCCAAGAGGACTCTGGCCCACTACCCAGGCACGGTGGCGAGATGGGCCGAAGGCTACTTGATCTGCCGCCCCCTGTTGATTCATCACAGGGGTGCCTCGAGTGCTGGATCCTTTCGCTTTCGGTTTTGGTTCTTTTTCCAAGAGAACTCTCCCCTGGGGCTCCGGCCCAGCCCGCCGGCACCCTGGAAGGCTGCACAAGGCCCGGTTTCAAAGGTTGTTCCTCGTCCAGACGGGTCCCATATGGCCCAGGATGGCCGCCGAAACGGCCAATATGGCCCCGAAGTCCGCCCAAGATGGTCCAAGACGGCTTTCAAGACAGCCCGAGAGGGTTCAAGATGCCTCCAAGTCCGCCCAAGAAGCCTCCAAGACGGCCCAAGACGGCCCAAGAGGCCCCCAAGAGGCCTCCAACAGGGCCTCCAGGAGGGCTCGAAGAGGCCCAAATCATTGGGCTTGGGCTCCATTTTCCTTGGGTTTCTGAAGGATTTTGGCAGTTGCTCCTTTTTGGCCTTCCGACGGCCCAAGAGGCCCGCAAGATCGCCCAAAGATCGCCCAAGAGGCCTCAAAGATGGCCTCATGACGACCAAAGAGGCCCCCAAGACGGCCCCATGAGGGCCCCAATACGGCCCATCAGGCATCTAAGACGCCCAAGATGGCCCCCAAGACGACCCTAAAGCGCCCCAAGACGGCCCCAAGTCGGTTCAGAAAGGCCCCCAAGACGTCTTCCGACGGCGTCTGACGAGCCAGGAACGCCCTAAGACGGCCAGAGAGGCCTTCCAGAAGCACCTAAAGGCGCCGAAGAGGCCCGAAGAAACCCAAGGAGGCCCCGAAGCTCCCAGGAGGCCCCGACAGTGCCCCAAGAGGCTCCCAAGAGGCCTCCTCATCTTTCTTGTTCCTCCCTCTCCTCCACTTCCTCTTTCTCCCCCCACGTGTTCCCAGAAGGCTTTCCAGACCGACTCGGGGAACACATGGTCCTATAGCTTGGCCAAGCTCCAGCCCGACTTTCGGCCACATAGGCGCTTTACACTAGACTCTAGACTTTTCAGCGGCCACGAATCCCTTGGCTTCCTGGAGGTCCGGCAGTCGTCGCCACGGCTGGGCGCAGCTCGGAAGCGAAGGACATGGTCAAGGATCAGGAAAACGAAGCGCAGACTGTAGGAACACCAATCAGAATGCGGGCGAATAGGACAAAGAAAGACAAGAGGCTGACAAGAAGGAGAAAGAGACAGAAGACGTGCTCAACAAAGGTACATTGGCAAAGTGTGGAAACGGTTGCAATTGCCAATGGTACTGCTGTGATACAGTGCATGGCCAGGCACAAACAACAGCGACAGCGACACCGACAGCGACAACGACGAGGTGGATGGCCAGAAACTTCGACCACCTAGCGGGGGGAATAATTGAGGGGCCAGATGTGACTGAGGACGTGCGAGGGGACGACGACCAGGACCATGAGCAGCCAACGGGAGCAGCCGCACTACCAGCGGCGACAGGTTCACCATCAGCATGGACAGGAGGAGGGGGATGAAGAAAGATTCGAGGATGATCGGGCGGAGAAGGGGGGAGAGAACAGGAAGCGAATGGCATCCGCCCTATCACTTCACCTATGCCAGAGCATAACAACGTTCCGTTTCGGGCGGCTCAGACTCAGACGAAGATGGGAGGAACGCAGCATCGGACTGCACGAAATCTGGAACACGGCAGACCCGAGGCCCCTCAGGATCCCCCGGGTTACAGATCGCCTGTGAACGCTCTGAGACTGCTCTTAGGTTGGGCATGTCCCCCTACAGGGGGATTTTGGGCGAAAAATTGCAAATAGTCTACACATACACCAACATGATCAAAAATGGTAGAAAAACTGTCCCCTGACAATTTTTTGACTGTTTTCGAATATTCCCCCTGTAGGGGGGACACGCCCGACTCAAGACTTCCCTCGGGGGGCGCACATCTTTTCCTCCTGGGCCTGCCCGAGGGCACCTCCCCGAGCTGGCACCCCCCGTGGCCGAGCAGGGCCCGAGCTGGGGGAGGCAGGCAGATGCTCACTCCGCCGACTCCACGGACCTCTCTCTCTCCAGGTGCACCCTGACGGGGACGCCGAGGCGAATCCCGCCGCGGCGACGCGGGTGACAAATGGAAGAGCGGTGTCGGCACCTCTTCCCCCTCGGACTTGAGCAGGGACCGACCGTCCCAGCATCCCTGTAGGCCTGCCACGAACTGTTCTTAGAACCCGAAAGTGTTCTGATAACAAAAGCAGCGTGCTTAGAACATGACACCGACGTGTTAAAACAAGACAATCACAACCAGACATGCTCTCAGAACATCCCTCTGAAACCACAAAAGGTCCCCAGAACATTCTTTGACAGGCCTATATAGGCGGCGAGCCAGGGGGGGAAGTGAGAAGGGGCGTACCTTCTCAGAAGGCTCGGAAGTCCCCCGGACTTCTGAGAAGTTTTCTAAGCCTTCCCCGAAGACAGAAAAACTTCTCAGAAGGCGCGAGGGCTTCTGAGAAGTCCCGCCGCCTTCTGAGAGGGCCTCCTCCTTCTCAATTCCCCCCCTCGCTCGCCGCCGACTATAGGCGAGCCAGGGCGCTTCGCCACTGCTTGACTGACGACGGCGCGCGCGCGCGCGCCAGCCGCGAGTCAGTCGCAGCCGCCGAAAGCGACGTCCCGGAAACGCCGCAGCTCGGCCTCGGACAACCGCGCGGCCCGCTTGGCCGCGGCCGCGGGGGGCGGCGCCCGCCCGCCCCTGCCCGCGGGCGGGCGGGCGCCCGAGCCGGCGCCCGAGCTCGCCTGCTTCGGGGCGGCCCGCCTCTGCCTGCCGCGGGACGGCGCCATCCGCACGCCGGCACCGAGCCCCGGCCGTGCCCCGCCAAGGAGGACGGGCGCAGGGAGAAGGAGGAGGAGGAAGAGGAGGAGGAGGAGGAGGGGGAGGAAGAAGGGGAGGAGGAAGGGGAGGAGGAGGCGGAGGAGGAGGAGGAGGAGGAGGAGTCCTGTCAGGGGGAGGAGGAGTCCTGTCAGGAGGAGGGGGAGGAAGAAGGGGAGGAGGAAGGGGAGGAGGAGAAGGAGGGGGGGGAGGAGGGGAAAGAGGAGGACGGGAATGGGGGAAGAGGAGGAGGGCGAGGGGGGAGAGGAGGAGGAGGGGGGAGAGGAGGAACAGGAGGAAGATGAGGGGGAGGAGGAGGGGGAGGAGGAGGAGGAGGAGGAGGAGGAGGAGGAGGAGGAGGAGGGGCGGGCCTTTTCTGACGGCTCGGGACC
>CAUYUJ010001658.1:100000-157500 GCA_963575745.1 Prorocentrum cordatum
CCCATCCCCCTTTCCTATCGACGCCCCCCCTTTACGTCACCAACCGCTTTTCTCTCGCCCCCCCTCTTCCCGCCCCCCTTCCGATTGCTGGCCGTCCATCCGCCAACTGCCCCCCCCCCTTCCGCATCCACCCTGCCTTCGAATCTGGCGCCCGAATTATCCGGGGTAGCTCGGGTCCGGGGTAACTCGGGTTTGGATTCCCGAAAAAGGAACCCGAGTTATCCCTGACCCGAGTTACCCCTGATGATTCGGGGCTCTTGGACGCCCGATTTATCCGGGGTAACTCGGGCCCGGGGTAACTCGGGTTTGGATTCCCGAAAAAACAAACCCGAGTCATCCCTGACCCGGGTTACCCCTGATGATTCGGGGCCCTGAACATACTTGTGCCCCTCCTCCTGCGCACCCCCTCCGCCGCAAGCATGACGAGCGGCGGCCGCGGCGACTGCCCGAACGGAAGCGGCGACGGCGACGGCGACGGCGACGGCGCCGGCGACGACGACCGCCTGGGCGGCGACGACGGAGCGCGGCCACGACCGCCTGCGGCGGCGACGACGGCGACCGTGACGGTGACAAAGGCGGCGGCGACGGCAGCGGCGGCGACGGCGTCAGCGCCGCAGGCAACGACCGTGGCGACGTCAACGCTGGCGACGGCGACGGCGGAGGCAACGTTGGCGGCAACAACGACGACGGCGACGACGACGGCGACGTTCTTTCGTTTTTTCGTTCAACGTCTTGCTGGGGCGCCTCCCGTGCCCGGCGCCGCACACAGAAGCTAGGTTACAAGCGGTGGCGCGGGTTATCTTAAACTCTTACGCCATTCAAGCCACGCGCGCTGTCAACCTCACAGGTTTTATGGCGACGGCTGGCCTATAGGCCAGCCGTCGCCATAAAACCTGTAAGCATCGCGCTCCCAACGTTAGATCCCGACAGCACGATGGTGCAAATAAGAGCCTTGCCACCTGGTCATGGCGTTCATCCCAGCTCTCTCGTGGAAGCGCAGCACTCTCAAACGGCAGGTCTGCGGCCAGGTTTCAAAAGTTATAACGCGCGCGGACATCCGAGACTGTGGCCACAACGGCCTTCATATACTTAGCTGCTGTTCCACTTCTCGGGGGCTTGATCATTCCGCGCAACATGGCGTTGTGACACTCAATAATCCCACCCATATGCAAGAAAGCAAGAAAGGGCGGACGCATCGATCGACCGCCCCCAGCCATTTCTGTCGGCGGATATCCGGGTGTGTTAGCATGGCTCTATACGCGGCAAAGGTGGTCCAAGCTCGCTTGATAATATCACATATCCCGCGCGTCCAACTGCGATCAAAAGCCACATCGGCCCCCAAGACCTTTTCGCACCAAGTGGCGTTCTCTACCGGCCGCAAGAATACAGCGGACGCGAAGCGCGCCGATATGCGAGGAGCGCGCGCGGCGCCATTGAATCTCATCCACGGGGAATCCCAAGCTGCTGCGGTTGAGGATCCTCAGCCACATCTCGGCCATTTCGGTGGCCGTCGAAACTGACCTAGCAAGGGTCTCGACATCATCAGCGAAGCTTGAAACACCTTGAACCTCATCCTCTTCACCTTGAGGGGTCCGCGGGGCACCGCGGCCGTTCTGGCGACGCGAATCGCGAAAGCCCCGGAGGCAATCGTCAGAGAAGATGTTGCTGAGCTCGGGGGCCGCAGGCTCGCCGCGGATGAGGGCCATTTCGGGCAAGCGGATGCGAGCGGCCGACCCGCGCGACTCCCGCATCCAAAACGCAGTCTCGAGGCGCCATGGATGCCAGACGTCGGGCGGGAATGGCACGCGCGGTGTCGTCGTAAAATGCCCGGGCGCCCCCCCCGCGCGACGACCAAGTGGTCCTTATATTCCCATGACTTCTCAACTATGTGGCGCAAGCTGTATATGATTCCACCGGCTTGGTAACTTATGCGAAAAGCGAACTGTTGCCCGCGGCGGTCGGTCTTTATCGCTCCCCGTTTGGGCCTCGAGAGCACTGGCGCTAAGGCAATCGGGCGGAAATGCAAGATCTCCTCTGCATCCGGCACCGCGCGGATCAATTTGGCGGCGTGCCGGCCCCGAACCTCGTCGAAGAACTCGGAGGCGTGATTTTGTGCTCTCAACCCAAACGCGCCCAGAAATTGAACTACAACGTTCTCCTCTAAGGCACGGTGCACGTCTTCAGCAGCGGCAGGGTGAGCGGCACCTCCTGCCGGTGCTCCTCGGGCGCCCGCTGCCCGTGGACCCGCGCGGGCGTCGCCGGGTCGCTGCCTTCGCCCTGGAACAGCTGCGCGCGGAAGGCGCGGGCCTCCGCGCGTCGGGCAGCCCCCGACAGCGCCGACCTATCCTGCGCGGTCTTCAGGCTGCGGACGGGGCGCCCTGACTTGAAAAGCCTGTCCGCCTTCCCGCGGCCGCAGAGATTCTCCGCGCGGGCGGCCGCGCAGCGGTCTCGCAGCGCCCTCTCGGCCCGGCGCAGCGCGGGCCCCGGGGGGCGGCGCGCGCGAGGGGCCTCTTCTTGAGCCCGAGCACGCTCCAGCGCCTGCAGCTGCAGCAGCTGCCGGCCCCTTGGCGGCAACCCCCATCGACCCCGGCTCGGCGCGCGACCCGTCGCGGCGGCAACTGCGGAGATCGCCCTCGCCAGCGCGCTCTGCGGGGCGACGCCAGCGCGGCCGCGGCAAGCGGCTGCAGACGGCGGCCGGGAGAAGGCCCGCAAGGCGCCGCCCGCGATTTCGCCGCGGACGCACTCCAGACGGCGATTCCTCACCGCTCGGCCGGCGGCGCAGTGGAGATCGCAGGCGCCCTCGATATCCTGGGCGCCCCAATCAGCGATGGGGTGCCGGTGGCGCCAATGGGTAACCATGCGCCTGACGTCGCCCCCCGTCTTGGCCCAGTAGTCGCTCCCCTCGCCCCCTGCGTTGCCGTCGCGGCTCGAGACCCACCGAGTGATCAGCTCGAAGCGCGCCGCGCATCCGCCCCAGAGGTGCGTCGCCAAGGTCGCGAGCTCGAATTCCCCCCTTGCCCAGAAGACGCCCAGCAGCAGGTCGCGGGCATAGGCGGAGCCCGTGGCGACCATGATGCGAGCGCGGTCGCGCGCCAGGGGCGAGGGGTGCAAGCGCGGTCCCAATAGCCAGAGCAAGGCCTCCACGATTGCGGACAGATCGCCCGCGTTTGGCGACAGGCACGTCGCGCCCGACACGCGCGGGTGATCCGGCGCCTTCGCCACCTGGCCGCAGGCCTCCAGCATCGGCGCACCCCCTGGCCGTCGGGCCCCGCGGCGCGGTGGAGCGCGAAACCCCACCCAGCAGCCGCGCAGCGGTGTCTCGAGCCCTGCCGCCGCCCCCTCCGCGCAGAGTAGTCCAGGAAGATGCCCATGGCGTTCGTCATGTCACCCTCGGTGAACATCGATGGTTTTGGCGGCGCGTCGCTGATCTCCAGTGGCCTCGTGGAGGTTCACATGCCCAGCGACTGGCATGAGCGGCGGTCTCCCCATCTCATCCGTCGCCGTTGTTTGCGCGCCCTCAGCGGTGGCGATCGCGACACCTGCGCGGCATCGGAGCAGCAGGGGCAAGTGATCGCTCTCGGCGGCGTCGCTGAAGCGCGCCCGGCAGCGCGTCTTGCGCAGCCGGTCGCGGTGGACAAGCATGAGGTCTACCTGGCGGGCGTCCGGGCGGTCGCTGAAGAGGCGCGCCGGCTGGCCCCCGCTGTCCCTTCGAGAAGGCGTTCGCTTCAACGTGGCCAAATTTGATCATCAAGTCACGCGGCAGCCCGCCTCTCCAGGTCATAGTGGGCGAAGAATATGCGCCGACTATGTCTCCATCCGATCCTCCAAAGCCATCCTGGGCGTCGGCGCTGACAAGGGCGTGGCAATCCAGTGGCATAGGAATCGGGCATTCTCGTAACTGCTCGATAGTCTCTGCGTGTTCAGATCTCGCGATGCGCGACAGGGGTGGCTCGCGACCAGTCGAACCTGGCCCCAGATGGGCACGTGCCAGTCGGGGGCCACGGTGCGACCGCGAAGCTGAGGATCGCCAGCGACGGAGGGCCGAAGCGAATATGCAACCGCTACCGCGCCCCTTTGGCCGGCCCCCGATGGAGGCGACACGCGCGCGACATAGCCGTCGCATGACTGCTCGGCTCCACCGGCGACGCACCATTCACGAAAAGGATGACCCGTGGATCAAATTCGCGCGCAAGCTCTTCGAACGCGCGTCGCCGCTGTCGAGCAAGGGCGCCCCCCGCTTTCCATCCCGCAACTATCAAGCCCCTGGCCCCCCTAGCAACGCGGCGACCCCGCGCTCGAAATCGCTGCATCACAGGTGGGTCGCCGATGTCGCCCAGCCTGTCCATGAGCTTCACGCCCTGCAACTCCTGGTCCAGGAGCGCCGCCGTCAGGGAAGCCCTGTGCGACCCGCAACACGTCCGCGTGCGGATGGACCTTGCCGTGATGGTTTATCCTGAAGATAACCTGGCCCCTGTCCCAGTCGCCGCCGAAGGTCCCCATATTGGCCTCCTTCGTGCACAGTCCGCTCGTGGACCGTGCTCTCTCAGGCTGCGGACCGCGAAGCTCGAGCGGCGACGCAGCTGCGCCTCGCGCGGTTCCTGGCCCACTTTGCGCCACCGCTTGTCGTCGCGAGCCCCTGGGCAAGGGGTCGTCTGACCTTTCCAACGTTTCATAATCCCCACATCCGCTGGCTGTCCGCGAATGCGACAAAACCTGCCCACTCCATGCATATCCGCGATGTCCTGGCGCTCCAGGGTTTCTGGCATCGCCAGCTCGGTGCTCAGGTGCCCCATCAACCTCTTCCTTGCCCCACGTCCCTGGGGAACCCGCCACGAACGCGATGCGTCTGGCATTCTCCCCCGCACCTCGCATCTGTCTGAAGCCCAGTCCAGCAAGTGGTGCGGTTCCTGCGTCGCGTTGGCACTGTAGGTCGGCGCCCCATGGATCTGGCCGTCCGCTCACAGCAGAAGCTGGCCCTAAGCTTGCTCGCGGTGGCGCTGTCGTACTCGCCGCCGACGAGCGCCCGGCCTCGAGAATTTATTGCCAGGCCTCGTGCGCTCTCAGCCGATCCTGCACCGCATCGATGTTTTTCGCACAGGACTCCGTTGCCCGCTTGAGCGTTGCTACGCCGGACTCTATGCCGTCGAACCTGGCCCCCGTGGTGGCGCCGATCGGTCTTATGATGTGCTGGGAAAAAGGCTCAACTGTGCTGGGTCCGTCGGCGGGGGCGGCAACGGCATGGGAGGCCCTCTCACCTCGCCCTTCGCCTGGAATGGGGCCTGAAACCGGCGCCGCGCGCCCCGCTGCCGCCTGCCGATCCTCGCCCGCGAGACCCATCCCGTCGTCGGTCTCCGCATCCTCGGTAGCGTAATCGTCGGTATTTGGCTGGTCCTAGCCAGCCACTCGACAGCGTCGTTCACGTTCCCAGGCAAGACCACCTCAAGCTGCTGCGCCTTCCGAGGCAGACGCGGGACCCTGGGTCGCAGCTGCCGCCGTCCCTGCCGCTGCAAAGTGCGCGAGGATGGCCGGATCCTTCAAAAGATTCAACTCGTGCGGTACCGGCAAACAGAAACAAAAAAAACTCAGGCCAGGCGGGGCGACCTGGCCACGGCGCGCGATCTCCGGCGTTCCCTGGGCGTTCCCTGCGTGCCGTCTGGAGCCAAAACGACGGCGACGATGACGGTGACGGCGGCGACGACGATGGAAATGGCGACCATGATAGCGTCGACAGCAACGATGGCGGACGCCGACGACAACAACAAACAACGACGCGGACGGCGACGACGACGGCGGCGACGGCAACGGCGACTGCGGGGACGACACCCGCGAAATCAACGGCGGCGGCGACGGCCACGGCGATGATGACGAAAACGGCGACCAACGGCGGTGGCGAGGCAATGGCGACTGCAGGCGGCGACGACGGCGACAGCGACGACGATGGCGACGATGACGCCGCCGACGATGGCGGCAATGACGACGCTGACGGCGATGATGGCGACGGCGACGATGACGACGCTAGCCTCGCGCTGGGTTCCCTCATTTAGCTCGTAGATTGTAGTTCATTGTGGTGCCATGTTCCCCGTATGGTTGCTCATTGCATAATTCATTGTAGTTCCATGTGGTTTTGTGTGGCATTATGTTGGGACGATGTTTCCTTCTGGCGCGCGCAAACTGATTGACACACATTATCGACATGGCCCCATTATCCATAGATCGCACCACGTTTATCGCGCAACCTATAGATATCCTCCTGTGTAACAGCAAACAAAAACTCGACCCCCCATGATTATCCACCTCTCTTTTTTCGCATGGCGATTTACATGCGATTCTGCCCCATCGCCCAACCGAAATATAAATTTACACCATCCCACGGGGGGAAAAAACGCCACCCCCACCATCCTCTGCGCGCGCATGTCGAAATCTTTCTTTTGTTCAAAAACGTCGGCTTCGTAGAATTGTCAAAACAAGTGTCCATGATACATGGAAAAAAAAAACACCGGGTTTCGCAACACGGCTGCTCAAAAGAAGTATGTGCGCGCGCTCTTGCGAATGTGTAAGAAAACCAAAAACTGTTCAACACTTTCAGATGATACCAAGCGGGGTATCGAGCGCGCACGTCGAAATGGTTCGAGCGCCGTTGCGCGCGCGCCGTCGCGAGAAACCTTTGCAACACATGATGCGAACTGCACGCGCGCGCGTCGTCGCGCGCGCATGTCGAACTCCGTGAACAAATGGGGTTCCGTAGTGGCTCCACAACCAAATGTCCAAAACACGTACAACAACACCTGGTTTCGCAACGTCAGTTTGTTTCCTTTTTTTTATTTTAAAAAATAACGACCAAGAAAAGCGTGCGCCCGCACTGTTTGCGAAATCTGGAAGAACCATTTTCAAGGAATTCTGTCAAACCGGCCTCTGGCGCCGAACGCCAGCATAATTCGCGCGCCATTGCGCGCGTGCTGGGAGGGGGCACGATCCCTGTCCCCCAAAAACCATTCGGGCCGCTCTCACGCGTCGGCCGCGCGCGCATGTCGAACTCTCTCCAAAACCTTCATCACCGACGCGGGAACGCCGTCGTCGTCGCCAAATCTCCGGCGTGATCAGCATCGGCGCCCGCAATGGCCGCACCATCGTCGTTGTCAGCATCGCCACCAGCACCGCTACTATAATCATCGTGTCTCCCGTTGTCGACGTTGTCATGATACCGCGCCCGCCCAAGTCGCCGACTCGCACTGAAGTGCCCGCTGAGATGTGCCCAGCGGTCAGCTCTCCGCGGCCGCGTCGGTCGCGGCAAACTAGCTGTCCGCTGCGCGCGCGTCTGGGCTGGCGCGGCCGCAGAGATGCACCAGCCAACGCCAAGCATGCATCGTAATCGCCACTGCATGGGTTTTGCAAACCACGTTGCGGGTGGGTGTGTGGGAGGATTTTGCGAGCAGTGGACTTGACAATTCACTGCGAACAGAAATTGATTCTCCTTTCTAAACAGAGAATAGACTCTTCCCCCCCCCGGACTTAACGCTTCCCCCTAGGATAATATAATTTTTGATAAATTCTGCACACTCGTCCATCCTAAATATAAAACCATACCATCCCAGGCAGGTAGGTTTCCCCACCCCTGAGGGTCCCCTTTTTTATTAATAAAAAACAATGCGGTGACATTTTTTGGTTCTAACATAACACTTTCCCACGGGTTCCTTTCAAAAAATGGAACGAAGTGCGCTCGCGCGCGTCGTCGCGCGCGCATGCCGTAATACTTCAAAGAACCTTCGGTGCCGGAAGGATTTCGCAATCGAGTTTCCAAAAAACATACAAAAACACAAGGTTTCGCAACACTGATTTGCTAAAAAAGCTCCCGCGCGAGTTCGTGCGAAATCTGATAAAAAAAAAACAATTGTTTTTCAAGATTTTCACAAAATGCTACCAAACGGGCATATCGCGCGCGCATGTCGAAATCTGTCGAACGCCCTTGCGCGTGTGCCGTCGCGAGAATCCTCTGCAAAAAACGGGACGAAGTGCAGACGCGCGCGTCGTCGCGCGCGTACGCCAAAATCCTTCAAAACCCATCGGTTTCGGAAGGATTTCAAAATCGCGCGTCCAAAAAACCTACAAAATCTCAATGTTTCGCAACACGGATGTTCAACAAAAGCGTGCGCGCGCGCTCTTGCGTCGTCGTCGTCGTCGTCGTCCTCCCTCTTCCCTCGTCGTCGTCGTCGTCGCCGTCGTCGTCTTCTGTCTTCCCTCGTCGTCGTCGTCGTCGTCGTCGTCTTGGCGTCGTCGTCGCTTCCGTCGTCGTTGTCGCCGTGGTCGTCTTTCCTCCCTCGTCGTTGTCGTCGGCGTTTCGTCGTTGTCCCTCCTATTTCGTCGCCGTCGTCGTTGTCGTCGTCGTCTTCACTCCTCCCTCGTCGTTATCCTCCTCCCTCGTCGTCGTCGTCGTCCGTCGTCGGCGTCTTGTCGTCGTCCCTCCTATTTCGTCGCCGTCGTCTTCGTCCTCGTTGTCGTCGTCTTCGTCTTCCCTCCTCCCTCGTCGTTGTCGTCGTGGGCGTCGCCGTCCTTACTCCTTCTTCGTCGTTCGCGTCGTCGCCGTCTTCCCTCATCCATCGTCGTTGTCGTCGTTGTCGCCGTCGTCGTCCTCCGTCCTCCCTCGTCGTCGTGTTCGTTGGCGACGTCGTCGTCGTCGTCGTCGGCGTCGGCGTCGTCGTCGTCGTCTTCGTCGACGTCGACGTCGGCGGTGTCGTCGTAGTCGGTGTCGGCGGCGCCGTCGTCGTCGTTGTCGCTGTCGTCGTCGGCGTCGTGGCCAAATGCCATGTGGTACCTACCGCCACGGTCTTGTCTTAAGAAGTCTTGCGACCAAGTTGCGGGTGGGTGGGTGGGATGTTTGCGCGAGCAGTGGAGGTGGTCAGGCGCGGTGCAGGGTAGTCAATTGCACTACATAGGTTGCACCATCTTGATAGATTGATGCACCTTGATTGCACTCTGGTATAACGACTGTTTGGGGTCCACGCTGGCAAATATTCCTCACATCCGGTAGCGGTCGCTATCCGAGGTGGGATATCGGGCGGGGGAGGCGTAGCGGCAACGCTTGGGCGGGGTGGGGCACAATCGGGGCGGGGGCGGGGGTGCGCTGCGATCGCTACAATATGCGCGCGACCACCAACCTGTTTGGGGGGTCCACGCACCACCCCTACAATCCCATCGTTTCCGCTACCCGGGGGGGCCCCGGCAATGACCGTTACACGAAGCCCTGGACCCCGTGTGAGCGTTTTCTTATTCGGCGTTTCGACACTGGGCGGAAGGGGGCGGGGGGAGGAGGGGGACTGGCTCAGGACCTCCGCCTGGCGCGACTGGTTGCAACAGTGCGTCCTATGGGGGAGGCTCCACCTGTTCGAAACAGGCGCCAACAACATCCAAGATTTACTCCATGGGGGGGAAGGCGGAGGGGGGGCGAGGGCCCGCGCCAGCAAAACTATGAATAAAACAGCGATCACCATCTTCTTTCTGTGCTGCCCCATGCTTCGAGCTGGATCGATCCGTATGGTTATGGTTCTCCCATCGTACTGAAAGACCGCATCCCATGATGTCGAGCACCCCGAAAAGTGTCGAACAATGTCGAAACAGTGTCGAAACAGTGTCGGGGCCCGACACGCGAAAAACTTCGAGTTTCGGTGCTTCCTTGGTGCTCGAAATTCTTTCTGGTGATTCGGGCTAGAGGCTAAAGTATCGGGGGCGCGCAAACATGGACTAGCGATCCATGGACTTGGCGCGAGGTCGCCAAATCCATGGATCGGGGGAGGTGCCCTCCCCAAGATGCGGCCATTGCCGCCTCGCTCGGCGGCGGACTTCCGCGAAGTCCCATGGAAGCGGGACCCGTCGCTAATCCACGCCCCCTTGATCCATGTTTGCGATCGCCTGAAAGAAGGTTGTAACTCGGGGATCTTCTGACCCGGGTCAATCCAGACCCGGGTCAGCAGGAAACCCAAAACTGCAATGCAGGAAAACAAAACTGCACCGCAAGTCTTCGCAGACCCGGGTCAGCCAATACGCGCGGCCGCCTCGCGGCCACGAGCGGCTCCCTAACCCGGGTCAGCCAGAGGGGGTCTTCGCAGGATCCTGCAGGATCTGGCGCCCTGGCTGACCCCTGTCTGTATTGACCCCCGTCTCAAGGCTCCCGAGTAACATCATCACCGTCTGCTCCCGGGGGCCCGAAGCAAAGCAGAGGCCCCCGACGCGAGCTTACTGCGACGCCGGGATCTCAGGGCCGGCGCCGCCCGCTCCGCCCGAGCGGCCGGCGCGCTGCCCCCCTTCTTCGTAGATGCCCTGCTGGGCTTGATCCTGGCTTGACGAGTGCAAGGCAAAGTCGGGCATGCTCCTCTGAAGGGGGAAGATCCAAGAATTTCTAAAGCATCTATGACACCGGAGAAAAACCCACCCATAATCTGCTCAGGGCTATGGGGCTCTAGGGCTACAGGGCTAAGGGCTGAAAGGCTACAGGGCTACAGGGCTATAGGGCTATAGGGCTATTTGGCTATAGGGCTGTAGGGCTATGGGGTATGGGGCTATAGGGCCGTAGGCCTATAGGGCTATAGGGCTATAGGGCTATGGGGCTATAGGGCTGTAGGGCTATAAGGCTATAGGGCTATATGGCTATAGGGCTGTAAGGCTATAGGGCTCTAAGGCTGTAGGGCTACCAGGGCCATGGGGCCATGGGGCTATGGGGCTATGGGGCTATAGGGCTATGGGGCTATAGGGCTGTATGGCTATGGGGCTATAGGGCTGTGGGGCTATAAGGCTACAGGGCGATGGATCACCCGGGCACCTGGGCACCCCCGGGCACCTCCCAGCACCCCAAGGCACCTCCTGGCACCCCCCGTCACCTCCGGGCACCCCTGGGCACCGGGGCACTTGGGCTGGCCACCGAAATCGGCGCCGAACCTCACCTAACCATACCGATCCGCTAGGACCCCTACAGAGGCAAGCTCTGATTGAGGAATATGGGATCGATTCGTATGCTATTTTTGACTATTGTTGAATTTTGGTTGACTGTTTGACGTTTGTCTTCCCAAACCCGCTTGTAGGGGGCATGCCCGACTTAAATCCAAGGCCAAGGATGCTCTGTTTTGGACGTGGGCTGGAGGCTGCAGTCAAGCGCTCACTCCCAGACAACCTCACAGCGACGAGGGGGACCGACGAGGGCCCGAAGCCGAAACGCAGCGAAGGCGAGAGCAGGTACGTGCGGCCGAAGCCCGAAGGCGTCAAACCCGGATCGCTGGAGGCGCACGTGGCGCCATCCGATGGTGTAGAGCCACAGCGCGCCTGCAGGCGGAATCCACAGAGCCAGCAGCACAGCGAGCAGCCCCAGGCTCCTGGGCCAGCCTGCACCCTCGCCGTCGGCCGGCGTGGGGCGCCCTGCCGCAGCTTTGCCAAGTCGTCGCTGGAGCGTCTTGTGCTTCATCTTCTGCTGCGGACTGAGCTGCTGCGTGTCGACACGCGCGAGCCTCTGCCGCATATCGTCCCGCCATCTCTCAGACATGGGAAGGTCTGCAGCGTCAGAGTATGCCAGCCAGTCCAGATCCAGGGCGCGCAGCAGGCGTGGGCAATGTGCTATCATAGGCGCCAACAGCACCCGAGGCTGCGGCAAAGGCATCGGTCTGGCGGCGGGGGGGGAAAAGCAACCGAGGGTTGTCCGGCTTGAGCCAACGCTGAGGCGGTTCAAATGGGCTCGTCGAAGCGACAGGGCGGGAACGGTACCAGGCCGGGAAACGGAGGGCGAAGAGGATGGCTCCGCCTTGGCCAAGAGGACAACTCCACCATCCAGTGCCAGATTCCCAGACAGATGCCTTGTCCCAACCACACAAAATCGCCCACCTCCAATCGTTGCGGGCCATTCTGTACCCCACCCGCCTCCACCCGAGCCCCGTCTGCTCACGGTGAATAGCTATGCCCCGCCCAAAACCGCATTGCACATCGCGTCCTGGTTTGAGCTGGGAACAGACATTTGAACATGGTTTCTTGACATGGTGCCTTCCATAGAACAATTAAAAAAAACATAAACATAAACCTTTGGCGCTCCGCGTGGATTTCTTGGATCCGCGCTGGACCCCCCCCCCCTGGCGCGCGGGGCGCGCCAGGGGGGCGGCGCTGGAGGCGCCGCCAGGGGGTCCCAGCGCGGATCCAGGAAGAAATCCGCGCGGGGTGCCAAAAGTTTATGTTTATATGGTTGTTTCTTCTTCGTTTCCCTCCCCTGGCCACCCCCAAGACGTTCCCTGGCCCGAAGGCCGCGCGACTCGCCAAGACGGCCCGAACACGCGACCAAGCGGCCCGAACGTGGCTCCACGGAGCCTCTGTCGGGGAGCCCTGTAGCACGACCGCACCCAAGACAAGATGGCCAGAGGCCCTCCAGGGACTGCGAGAAGGCCACGCCAGACAGGGGGAGAAAGCTCCTGTCAACGCCCGTTCGTTTGGACGTCATGAGTGCTCGCCGCGAGGGTGACCAGGGCGGCGGCGAATGCGGCGGAGGCACGGAGAGCGGGGCACGGAGAGAGGAGGAGGAGGAGGAGGAGGAGGAGGAGGAGGAGGAAGAGGGAGACGCGCTGCGCTGCGGATCCCAAAAGCGTGGGCCCAACAGCAGAGGCGGGCTGAAAGAGGTATTCGGGGGCCCCCAAACGGGGTGGTGACCACACCGTGTGGTGAGTCGATGGGGATTCGGGGTCACCGCACGGTTGTGGGGCTCGGGTCGTTCTCCGAGGACGCCTGAGGCGACTGGGGCATCCGAGGTCCCAAAACCGTGCGTTGACGGACCGTGCGGTGAGGTCTTGGGGGATTCCGAGGTCACCGCACGGTCTGTCACCACACCGTTGACTCCAAAGATATTGCCACTGCTGAGTACAGAGACCGGAGAAGGCGAGAACGACGAGGAACCTGGCACGATCGCTTCTCCTGGGTTTAACGCTTGACCTGATTCAAACGAGCCCTTCCATTGTCAGGTGCGACCCCCTGCGGACTCGAAAGTTACCATCGATCCTTCCTCTCCTCAGACTCCCTCCTCGATCCCCGCATCTCCCTCCCTGTCCTCGGTGGACGTGCAAGGTCGTGCCGCAGCGTCGAATCTACAAGACTCGTCGCTCCCTGCGGACTGACTGTAGGTGTCACGCGTGGGGGGCGGAGTGGGAGTTGCTCAGAGCTGGTCAAGTCTGTAGTCCACCCATGAGACGGTCAACTGACTTGTGTGTAAGGCACCTCGGTGAGCCCCGTGGACGCCTCAAAGACCTCTCAAGAAACCATCAAAGACCAATATGAGGAGATGAGATAGTTCCCGCGCCACGCCCGCTTGACGCTCGCGTCCCCGTCTCTGCCACAGATACCCCACAATGTCAAAGCGTCTCGCCTCAGAACGCGTCACCACAACTGGCAACTCGTTCTCTGTGATTGTGGCAGGCGGTGCTTCAGCGTCTTGTGCGCATCAGGCCTAGTGAACTATTCTGGTATCGAAGAGGCTGGAGGTAAGGCCGAGGCAGACATGAGGGGGAGGCACAAGCGGCAGAGAACTTGACCGCTGTATTGAAAAGGTCCAGGGTAACTAATGCCACAATGTGCGATGAGGCCGAACGGTGACAACCTGAATGAGAGAACAGCGCACGCCCGCGCATGACGGGCGTCTGCCAGTCAGGCGACCTAACATCCAGAGGAAGCAACACCTACATAAACATAAACTGTTGGAGGTCCCCGCGGCTTTCTTGGATCGGGGCTGGACCAGACATCCCTGGCGTGCAGAGCGCGCCAGGGCCGGCGCTGGAGAAGCTGCCAAGAGGGGTCCCAAACGCCAATACAAGAAACCCGCGCGAACCTCAGAGACGTTATGCATATGCCGACTTTGTCCTCCGAGCATCATCGTAGCCTGACGACGATGGCGCTGCAGTTGTCCCCTCCCTTGCCCCTGGTGGCCATCAGGTCTGGGCTGCAGCTCCTGTGCTGGGCCTGTTTTCCACCACCACCACCATACGTTGGAGGGGGAAGGAGGAGGAGGAGGAGGAGGAGGAGGAGGAGGAGGAGGAGGAGGAGGAGCAGGAGGAGGAGGAGGAGGAGGAGGAGCAGGAGGAGGAGGAGGATCCCCTCCCCCTCCTACTCCTGGTGGTGGTGGTGGACAACAGGGCCCACCGTCCTGTCCACCAGCAGCTCCGCGGCCCCGGCCACGGAGCCGCCCGCCCGCAGCGCTCCCCGCACCACGTCCACGGCCGCCTGGGAGCTGTGCAGCTCGAAGATGCCGTCGCACCCCAGCAGCAGGAACTCGTCCGCCCCGGTGAGCTCCAGGAACCGGACCTCTCCGGCGCGGGAGCATCGCGGCCACCGCCGCCGAGGAGCCCTCGGGGGGGGGAGCGGCGGCCCCTGGGCGGTGGCGCGCCTGGGCGTCGCGTCGTGCTGGAGCGACGCTCGGGCGCTGCCGCCGCCTAGGGGTCGCCCCCCGCCCCCCCCCCCCCGGGCTCTCGGTGGCGGTGGTGGTCCGCGCGTCTCCGCGGACCTCTGGCACGCACGACACCTTCTGCTTCTCTGGCGGCAGGTCCGCCCTGGACTTGTAGTGGAAATCCCCCAGTGCGCGGGAGAGGTTCAGGCCCCACCTGACGGGCAACGTCAGGACGGGGACCGGCTCAGGAGAGGAAAAACGTTGACAGGGAATCGGCGATCCGTCGCCGATGGGTCGGCGACAGGCGTCTGATAGCATGTCCACACGGTCCGAGACGGGCCATTGAGCCCATCTAGAGGGAGGAAACAACACCATAAATGTAAACTTTCGACGCTCCACGCGGATTTGTTTAATCTGCGCTGGACCCCCCTCCCTGGCGCGCGGAGCGCGCCAGGAGCGGCGCCTGAGGCGCCGCCAGGGGGGGCACAGCGCGGATCCAAGAACTCCACGCGGAGCGCCAAAACGTTTATGTTCATGGCGTTGTCTCTTCTTCGAATCTCGGATCGAGGATGGACAGACCCCCCTTTAGCAAAACGTGGTTTAGTGAAAACGACCTGAGGCACAAACCTGGCGGGCGCGAGCCTGGAAAATGACGGCCGCGGCGCCCTCTCGAGAACCGAAAACGGACAATGCACTAATCGACGTGTCACTGTTGGGGGTTCTGTCCACCCACGATCGGAGCTGAACGGGCGACTGGGGTCGACACATTCCCCCCGGAGCCTGTCCCTTGGCTTTCGGGTCACAGCCCGGGCCTCCGGCGGTCCTTCGACAGAAGAGATGTGGCCCCCCCACCCCCCCTCCTCCTCCATCCTCCTCCTCCTCCTCCTCCTTCTCCTCCTCCTCCTCCTTCTCCTCCTCCTCCTCGTCCTCCCTCCTCCTCCTCCTCCTCCTCCTCCTCCTCCTCCTCCTCCTCCTCGGCGAGGCGCAGCAACTGCAAGGCGGCTCCCCGAGGCTCAGAAGCCGCCGAGGACCGACGAACGCGTCCGCAAACGTCGAGCCTCGTGCACTCCCAGGCAAGCAAGATCCTGATGTGTTCAAGACGGGGTCGCTGGAAGTCCCGACCCATGGTGAACGTTTTCTGATTCGGCGACTCGACATTGAGCGGACGATGGGGGGGAGGGGAGCGTCTGGCTCTGGATCTCTCCTTCGTGCGACTGTTTGGAGCAGTGCTCCCATTGGGAATCCTGTGCGGAGCCGTGCACCTGCCTGAAACAGGCGCCCACAACAGCCAAGATCCAGTCCATCGGGGGGGAGGGGGATGGGTGCGAGGACCCGCGCCGAACGGCAGGCCAGTTAATAATAAGAAACCACTCCCGTTCCCCGGGGCAAGTTTTCATCGCGAGCTATTGTCTGACGGTCCCAGGGCCAGGGGGCGCCCCCAGAGGCCGACAACAGCCATAAAAACCATCCCGTCGCGATGCTCCGCGCTGCCCCGGACCACCCGTCTATGCGGTGGCACACGCCGGCGAGCGCCACGTGCCCGCCGGCGCCCTTGATGCGCTCCTCCTCGGCGGGCAGCTCGGGCTTGTGGTCCTGCGACAGCTCCACCGCCTCTAAGGAGCACTTCCGCATGGGGTCCGAGTACAGAGTCAACCCGCATCAGAAGGATGCGCGGTGAGGATGCAAGGGCCTTGGAGGGGCACCTTGGCGTTTTTCGAACGAGGTTGGCCAGCGAGAGTCGCTAAGGATGGGCCGAAGGGGCAAAGATGCAAAGGTTGCCCATCCTTGCTATGCGGGTTGACTGTAGATGGCGTCGGAAGATCACACCGCACCGTCAATGCATCGGCGATGCAACGTCGGCATGGAGGAGGTCTCGGCCTCCGCATCGAGCCGTGTCGGCGATGAGTCGGCGATGAGGCACGATCCACCGACCGCATCTACTCGGACCCAATCTTAAGTCGGGCGTGTCCCCCTACGGGGGGATTTTAGGCGAAACTGTAAAAATACTAAAACACTATTCCCCAAATGCTCAAACATAGTCAAAAAAACAGTCCCCAGACTAATGTTGGACTCTTCCTGCAGATCCCTCCCGTAGAGGGGCAAGCCCGACTTAACCCCACCTGGGAAGCCCGGAGCCTCGCCGTTCCGGCAGAGTACGGCGCGGGAGTCGCCGCAGTTCGCCACCGTCAGCCTCTTCGGCCGCCCGTCGTCCTCGCTGTAGTCTACCAGCACGACGATCGCCGTGCTGCCTGCGGCGAGCGCGGCGAAACATCAAGACAGCGTACTGTAGGACGCGAAGAGACATACTAATACTATATGTCCTCCTTGGACGCGCGCGTCCGACCCGAACACATAGCACACTCATCTTGTAGTATATCGTTTCCCGAGCGGCGTGGCCAGGAAGCGCCCGCCACGACGCCTATACTGTGAGATTACTCGGTGCGCGCGACGCACATATGGTAGACGCATGATGGGGTGACACCGATACTATCGTCTTCGGCCTCTTAAGGCCGTCGCAAGGCCGAGGAGCCGCCAGACAACTACTCGGGACGGAAAACGGGCCCCGGGGAATAGGTCGGGACTCCCGGGGGCCCCGCATCGAAAAGATGAAGACTTTGGATCACTGGGCCAAAGCGGGCGGGCCAGAGTCTGGTGCACTCGCCTGCGCTTCTCTGACATGTTTTGAGCAAGTATATGCTCAACAAGGGCCATACCGAGTGCTGCGACTGCGACCTCCCGATATTAGCGAACGCGCCCCTGCCTTGCAATGACAAGATCACAATTGACCCGTGAGCACGGGGACACCCTCTCGGGTGATGGATTCATCGGTACACCCTCCCGTGAGCACGGTGGGTGATGATTCATCGGTAGTGGACTCAGCGAAAGTTAAAGAGGATCGTTAATGCTTGCCCTTAGAATGGTAGGGAGGAAGAAAAGAAGTGGGAGAGAGACACAAAGACATAATGAGAGAACAGAGACACACACAAACAGACGAGTATACGCATACATATCTACGTATATACATATAAATTCACATACATATATTGGTATATAGTGAAACCATCGCGGGCGCTTCGCGCGCGCGATGGTTCTAGCGCAGGACGAAGGCGCTGAAGAGCTTGGACAGCGCAGTCATGCACAAGCGCGTGACATTGTCGAACCCATCCTAACCCTCTTCCTCATCCCCGTCCTCACCCTCATACTCCAGTCTTCATCATACTCATCGCCAAATGTATGATCATAATCCTCATAATCATCACGGGGAACATCATCGGCCCACTGCTGCTAGCCATCCTCGTCAAACTCGCGCATCATCATCATCATCATCATCATCATCATCATCATCAGCATCATCATCATCATCATCATCATCTGCATCATCACCATCATCAACATCATCACCATCATCACCACCATCATCATCGTCAGCAACATCATCATCACCAACAACAACAGCAACATCGTCACCACTGATGTCATCACCATTATCATCTGGATGATCAAGTTAATCCTTGTCCTCATCCTCATCCGAATCATCATATCCTTTATCAGTTCCATGACTATCAACATGTAACGCCGCTGTGCAAACAGTGCTCATCGTCACTGTCATCATCTTACCCATCTACCTCCTCACAATTCCCACAATGAACGTAAACATCGTCATCGTCATCGTCGGCTCTATGCTACCGGTGGCCCTATGCCTGGAACATCCGGCCGACTACGTGCCCCAGGTGGCCTCTTGGAGACGCTAGGGGTGGGTGGGTGGGGGGGCCTCCTGGAATTTGCTGGGAGGTTCTCTCGGGGCCCTCTTCTGTGGTTTTTGTAGCCGCGAGGGCCGTCTGGAGGACACCTGGAAGCCTGAGAGGCCGGCCCATCGAGGGCGAAAAGGCGAGTTATTCAGAACCTGCAGCATCCAATTAGTCATTGAATGATTTGGACGTCCTGTTTGGACTCTTGGAAGCCTCCTGGTGGCATCTTGGAGGCCTCTTGGGGGCCTCTTGGTGTTGCTTTGGGGCATCGAGGGGGCTTCGCAGGCTGTCATAGGGCGTCTTTGGCCCGTCTGACGCCTTCGAAACCGTCAGGCTGGGCTCTTCGAGATCGCTTGGGTCGTTTTGGGAGCCGTCTTTGTGTCCTCTAGAGCTCCTCTTGGGGCTCTCTCGGGAAAAATGGGGGCTCTCCAGTAGCCTGAAAGGCGGTCGCCGGATTGACAGGAAAGAACCAAACTCATTATCAATGTAAACGATGATGATAGTCATTACCATCGTTACCGTCACCATGATCATCAGCATCCGTATCCTCAGAATCGTCACTATGACCGTCTTCATAATCGACGTCGTCCTCAACATCAGCATCTGCATCGCCATAATCACCATGTACCCCATCATCACACCACCACCACCACCACCACCACCACCATCATCATCATCATCATCATCATCATCATCATCATCATCATCATCATCATCATCATCATCATCATCCTCATCTTCATCCTCATCCTCATCATCATCATCAACCGTTTCAGTAGCATCACCATCATAGTGATAACCATCAGCATTACCAACATCAGCAGTCATATCATACTTTTCATCATCGTCATCATCATCATCAGTAGCATCATCTTCATCATCATAATCATATTCATGATAACCATATTCATGGGCATCTTCATTATCATCATCATAGTCATCGCCATCGCCATCGACACCATCATCATCACAATCGCCATCGCCATCATCATCGTCCTCATCAATCTCACGACCATCATACTAGTCATCAGCATCACCATCACCAACACCATCATCATCCTCACCATCCGCATCAGCATCACCATCGGCATCAACACACACCACCATCATCCGCATTACTATCACTGTAATCGCCCTTGCCGTCGCAACCATGGGCCCCAATATTGTCGTCATGAACATGTTTCGTCACAACCACCCCGTGTTGAATTGGGTCCGCGTTTTGTATCAGAAGCGCCCCACTTCTTCTTCCTTCGCATCCTTCATCCTCTTCCTTCCCCCTCCCATCCCTGTATCTGCCCCCCGCGTGCCCATTCCGGAGCACCACTCACACGCTTCGTGGCCCCGTCAGGAGCTCCAGCTACGGCCCACATGTTACGGTCCGCGTTGCGGCGGTGGGCCCCCAAGGGGGCCCAAGAGAACCCCAAGAGGGCCCCCAGGAGGGCACCAAAACGGGCCCCAGGGGCGCCCAGGAGCGCACCAAGAGCGCCCCACAGAGGACCCCAGGAAGCGGCTTGCCTCGTCCTCTCCTCCTCCTCCTCCTCCCCCTCCTCCTCCTCCCCCTCCTCCTCCTCCTGCTCCTCCTCCTCCCTCTCCTCCTCCTCCTCCTCCTCCTCCTCCTCCAATGCCACCCCCATTGCTCCAAGACGTGTCTCTGTTCATCCTGGCTGTCCGCTTCGCTCCACGAGGTGGGTCCCCCCGCCTCCTGCCCCGTCAGCTCTCCCGGGCAAGGTTTCCGAGCGGGCTGGCGGGGATATTGTTTTAAAAGGTACTCCGGATTTCGTAATAAAAGGGAGGGGGGCCTCATCTCGGGGGGGGTCTCTTCCAGGCTATCTTGGAGGGCCTGGGGGGGTCTAGAACGGTGTTCTGGAGGGTTCTCCCACGGGGGGGGGGGGTCTAAAACTTCTCGTCTGGGAGGGTTGAGACCCCCTCCCTTTTATTACGAAATCTGGAGTATGCGGGCGCGCGAAACGAGTCGAACGCCGGGCATGCAGGGGCATGGCTGTGCCGCCGGCACAAGGACAAAGAGAGGTGCGAGCTACGCCAGGCAGGGAGCGGGACGGAGCTCATCGCGGCCAGAACAGCGCGGACGGCACCTCGCAGCGGCTGGGGGACCACGCTCAGGAGGGAACTGATCGCCGAAGCGGAAGGGGAGCCCGACGGCGACGATGACGGGATACTGTTTGTGACTACCTACCAGACCACCCCAACCCAACCCAACCCGAAGACCCGAATTTCGGGGTTTTTTCGATGTTTCCCGACCCCCCCCCACTGGAAATGGAGGGCAAATCGTGGCCTTCGGGTTGGGTTGGGGTAGTTTTGGTGGGCGGTGAGTTTGGGCCGCGGGCGCACGAAACGATTCGGACGCCGAGCAAGCATCGGGAGCGGCAAAGAGGGGGGCGTCCAAGAGGGGGGGGTGCAAATCATGACCGGCGGCATGTGCGCGGCCCAGCGGGGGGACCAGGGACGTAAGGAAATCAGAAGGGGCGCCACGAAATCTGGGGAAATATCATGGCCCTCGCCATGATATCCACCCCCCCCTAGTCATCACCCCCCTCTTTTCCGCCCCCGAAAGCAGGGGAGCGCTGGCAACCTGCAGAGGCAAAAGCAGGACGCGAGCCAAGCCCGGCGCGGGGCGCGGCACCCCGTGTGGCACGCGGACGCGGACCACAGCGGGCGGCGGAGGCAGCACAGTCGAGGCGTTGACCTAAGGAACCCAAAATAAGGAGCGAGGCCCCTTTTTTCCATACCTGAAACTTCGACTTCCCATCGAAAACGTAAGGAAAACCTTAGGCAAGGTGTGGAACAATTACAGAACACCGAGCCCCTCCCCAAGGCAAAAGGTTCCTTCTTCAACGCCCCGACTGTACAGCAGTGCCGTCCAGCCCGCGAAGTGCCGCCTGCGAATGGGCTGGTGTTGTGGATGCCACGACAATGGACAACCTGACAGTCCTATCAGTGACTTTAAAAATGTATTTAAAGGGTCGGGAAATGTTCGAAACATATGCTCTGCATGCTTAAAACATGTTTAACACATGTTTTAGACATCTGGAAATTATGTGGCAGCCTGCTTCCTCTCCATCAATCGTCCTCCACAAGGCTGGTATGGATGCGCGAAGCACGAACGAATTGCCCTCGTGGTGGCTCTCCCCCGTGCTCCGGGGAGACCCGATATGTGTGTGTGTGTGTGTGTGTCGTTCGCGGCGGCCTCCCGTGCCTCGTGGCCTCTTGCTATCGGCCGCTCCTCAGAAGAGCGCCTCGGCTGGCACGGTGGCGCGCCGGTATGGCCTTGCAGCTTGCGCCGATGTGGCGTTGGGTCGGGCCTGCCCGCCTACAGGGGGATCTTGGACGAAACATAAAAACATACCCAACTATTATGTTTTTGGAGATTCTCCGGTAGAGGGACGGGCCAGACGTAAATCTGGCTGGAGATGGCTCGACAAGGGCTTCCAACTTCGCGCTCTCGCGCTGCGCGGAGCGCGAAGTGCGAACAACTTTGCGCTCTCACGCCGCCTCCCAGGGGAGAAGAGGAGGATGAGGAGGAATCGGAGCCGAACCGCGAAGCGCGAGGCGCGAATCACTTCGCGCCCTCGAGGGCAACCTTGGCTCAAGTTGGTCTGCGGAAGGCCTCCGGGCTGACCCCGAGAAGCACGCGTGAGGGAGTGGTACGGGGAAGAGGGAGCCGAAGGGACCTGTGGACAAACGCGTAAATCTACACGAGTCCCAGGGTTTCCCGTGCGTCCCATGTGTTCTGGAGTTTCGTCTCCCCCTCCACTTCCCACAGTTTCCAAGATTTTCTGGGGAATCGACACGTGTTGGTGTCTGTGTTTTTCCACTCCTGAGGTGCTCCCCCCCCACAGGGCGCGCCGCCTGTCAGGAGCAGGCTCCATGATGGGGGGGGCGCTCGTGCCGCTGGGGAGCTCAGGAAGGCGAGCCTCAGCAGAGTGTCAATCTGAGATGGCCTTCTGGTGATGACGGTGGATGATGTGTGAGACAATTTGCATAGGACCGGAGACAGAGGAGAGGACGGGACGGTACTCCAGATTTCGTAATAAAGGGAGGGGGGTCTCATTTCGGGGGGGGGTCTCTTCCAGGCTATCTTGGAGGGCCTGGGGGGTCTGGGGACGATGTTTTGGAGGGTTCTCCCACGGGGGAGGTCTGAAATGGCTTGTCTTGGAGGGTCCAGACCCCCTCCCTTTATTACGAAATCTGGAGTAGCGCCTTGCACGAGATGTGCGAGGCTGGCCCCCCACGGGATTCAAGACCCGTGCAGGCCTATGAGGAGGAGGAGGAGGAGGAGGAGGAGGAGAGGAGAGGAGGAGGAGGAGGAGGAGAGGAGGAGGAGGAGGAGGAGGAGGAGGATTCGAGACCCGCGCAGGCCTGTGAGGCTGAAGGCGTTGCGCCTCTCGTGCAGCTCCAGCCGCTCGGCCGCGAGACCCCGCGGGGGCCTCACGGCGACGCTCCCGCTGCCGCCCAGCTTCCGCAGCTCCTCGTCCATCCTCGGCCGCCGAGTCTGCGCGAGAGCCCGTGGCACACAGCCGGGGAGCTCAGGAGGAGGAGGAGGAGGAGGAGGAGGAGGAGGAGGGGGAGGGGGGGGAGGAGGGAGGAGCAGGGAGGAGCAGGGAGCAGGGAGAAGCAGGGAGGAGCAGGGAGGAGGGAGGAGGAGGAGGAGGAGGAGGAGGAGGACCAAAACCTGGACCCGCCGCGGGGGCCGAGGACCTGCCGCTGCGCACTCGTGGCAGCGTGGCCGCGTCCTAACCTGCAAGAAAGAAAAAGGAAGAGAGCGAGGACCAACGCGGCTTCGGGAGAGGTGGGCATGGGAATGCGTCGGGGTCGGGACAACGTCGAGGGGCCACTCGCTGCATCGATGGCGGTCGGGGGACCGCGGGCGGCACCCAGACCAGCCGCCACGTGCTCGTCGCTGGACGCCCATGCCGAGGCTGCCCGCGCGAGTGGCTGGCGTGCGGATGGCGGTGCCCCGAGTCCGTCGGCGAGTGCATCGAGAAGGGCATCGTCGGCCGCGCCAGCACCGAGGACGGAGTCTTCGCCGAGGACGCCTCGGAGGGAGGCGGCGGCGGCGGCGGCGGCGGCAAGCGGTCTGCTGACACCCCAGACGGCCCGCGCTGCGCGGTCGGCGTCTGGCAGGCCCAGGGCCGCTGCCCGGGCAGCAGGCGCCATGTTGTCGGCACCATCATCAGGGACGAGTTGGAGTCGTTTCGTGGCATTGCTGAGCGCGTATTCCCGCTCCTGGCAGATGCTGTGGCCGTCGGCGACGAGGACGCGATGCTGTCCCTCCTCCGCGAGGCTGGCCTCGGCTTCTCGTCACGGCCTCTTGATGTGTTGCGTCACGCAGTCGGAGTGCTGGCCTCCATGGAGAGCTTCCTCGCCGTGGGGGACTGCGACCAGGGCGCGAAAGCTCAGAAGGGTAAGCCAGTAGCGGCAACGGGGTGCGGTCGGGAGCGCTGCGGCGGCCACCCGACGGCCCTAGGCCGTGAAGGTGCTTGGAAGAAGGAGCAGGTAGCGTGCCGTGAGCCTGGACGCAGTGAGTGAGTTGCTAGCGATTCCGACTTCACCTATGTACAGTCGCGGGCTCTGTATTTGAAGGGGCCCCAGGACACACAAATAAATACACACAAATAAAAATATTATCATATTTTCCAATATTTTCTGGGTTTTTGTCTTCCCCCCCACTTCCCATATTTTCCCATATTTTCTGGGGAATCGACGATTAATTGTGTCTGTTGGTATTAGCGTCTTGTTCGTGTGAGTCGCTAGTGGTCAGGGTGGCTCGGCTTCGTCACGCGTTCGGCAGCCGACCCCTGGAGGCCGCGGCGGAGGCCCGGAGCGGCCCCGCGGGGAGAGGAGGCCCTGGGCGGCCCCTCTCGGGAGGGCGTGTCTCGGGTGGCATGGATGAAGGGGCCCTGGGACACACAAATAAATACACACAAATAAAAAGATCCCCCATATTTCCCCATATTTTCTGGGTTTCTGTCTTCCCCCCCACTGCCCATATTTTCTGGGAATCGACGATTAATTGTGTCTGTGTGTTTTTTCGCCTCCTAAGTGGAGGCCCCTGGAGGCCCGTCGGTCCTTTTCTTTTGCCTCTCAGGCCCCGACAATACGATACAATACAATACTGCACTGAGCCGTCGCTGTATGTGCCTACACTGCATGGCGATCCCGAGCTGCACAGGTGTCGGAGCGTCGACCGTAGTGAAAGGTCCGCGCTCCCACGTGTCTGAGAAACCTCTTGGCAACGATGCCTGGACCCCGCGCCCCCCGAGCACAGGCGCGGCGCGGCAGCGAGGGGGCGGTGGATGCTTGGCCCATAGCTTTCAAGCAACACGGTGAGGGGCAACGAGAGGGGTGGGGGGCTGGCATTGGGAACAAAATCGACCTGGAATCGGCGATACTAGAAGAACACCAGCATTAACATAAACTTTCGGCGCTCCGCGCGGATTTCTTGGATCCGCGCTGGACCCCCCTTCCTGGCGCGCGGAGCGCGCCAGAGGCGGCGCCGGAAGCGCCGCCGGGGGGCCTCAGCGCGGATCTAGGATATCCGCGCGGAGCGCCCAAAGTGTATGTTTACGCGGCTTCTTTTTCTTTTTCTTCTAAGAGGGGGGAAACATCAAGCTGGAATCGGCGACACATCCTCGACAAATCGGCGAGAGGCTCTCGACGACGAATCCGCACGTTCCTGGGCGGGGTGGGGCTATCGGGCCCCCATCAGCGATCTGTGGGCGATGGGGGGGGTCGCTGCGCCCGCCCCCATGCCTGTCCCCCCTCTTCGGTGGCAGCTCATGGGAGCCTCCCGCGCCATCCTGTCGGCTCTTGCGAATCGACGCCCATCGACGCAAATCGACGCTAATCGACACCCAATCGAGGCTAGCCGACGCTGAATTGGCGCCGTATCATCGACTCCCAGAGGCTAATCGACGATAAAGACGGACGAGGGTACACCAGACTCCCGACCTGCTACCAAAGCCCCCACGTTCTCGCCCCCGACCCATCGTCCTCAACATGGCCTGGTGCAAAGACTTGCCGGCGATCTCCGACTGGCGGTCCGCCTCGGCCCTCGCAGCCTTCGCCCTGGGCCTGCCGTCGCCCTCCTGCCGCCGACGACGGGGAGCACCGAAACGCCACCACCTCTCTCCTTTCCATCCCGAGAAGGAGGAGGAGGAGGAGGAGGAGGAGGAGGAAGAAGAGGAGGAGGAGGAGGAGGAGGAGAGGAGGAGTGGGGGGGGGAGGAGGAGGAGGGGGGGGGGGGGGAGGAGGAGGGAGGAGGAGGAGGAGGAGGAGGAGGAGGAGGAGGAGGAGGAGGAGGAGGAGGAGGAGGAGGAGGAGGAGCAGGAGGAGGAGGAGGAGGAGTGGAGGAACGGGCTGTTGGGCCCGTCCGTGCTCACGCAGATGCGCCTGCGCAGTCGAAGAGAGTCCTCGTGACGCGCGGTGTCACGTTGGCAGGTATCGCCCAGCAAGCACTGACGACCACCCCTTGAGGGGGAGGGGCAACCGACTGACGATAACCTCGACGACCTTGAACGCGACGAAGCAACGACGATGCGCGACGATGCTGATGGTGCAGTCAGGGCGCCACCGTTGTATCCCCCTCTTGATACACTTATCGCACTCACATCGATCTCACCATCTTTCTCACAATCGGTCTCACAATCGACCTCACGATCGATACCACGATCGATCTCACAATCGGTCTCACGATCGATCTCACTGTCGATCTCACAAACGATCTCACCACAAACCTCACGATCGATTTCACTATTGACCTCACCATCGATCTCACTGTCGATCTCACTATCGATCTCACTATCGATCTCCCTTTTGCGCCACCGACGGGCCCCCCCCGCCACCGACGGGGTATCGATCGTTCTCACAATCGATCTCACCACAGATCTCACTGTCGATCTCACTGCTGGCCTCACTACCGATATCACTGTAGACTCCACTATCGATCCCACGATCGATCTCGCCATCGCGCATCCGACGGGCCGCCCCTGCCACCGACGGGGCGACCCCGCACCGCCGACCCGCCGACGGGGCACCCCTGCACCACCGACGGGGCACCCCTGCACCACTGGCGGGGGCACCCTGGGCCACCGCGCGTCCAGGGTCGGGGCGGTCGAACGGCTCCACGGCCCCTTGGCCACGGTGGCACCCTTCCCGCCGCAGGCCCACGCAGCTGCGCCTCGCCCGCACGCACGATTCCGAACACGAAACCGAAGCCGACTTCGCGGTTGGGGGTTGTCCGCTCCACTGCTATCTCACCCCCCTGAAGGGGCCCTGGGACACACGAATAAATACACACAAACAAAAGGATTCCCCGTATGTTCTCATATTTTCTAGGTTTTTGTCTTCCCCCCCACTTCCCATAGTTTCCCATATTTTCCTGGGAATCGACGATTAATTGTGTCTGTGTGCTTCTTTTCCTCCTGACCCCCAACCTCCGATACACACATGCAGAAGAATACCGTCGGGGAGACGTAAGACCCGGGTACGGGGGACTCGGAAATCCCCGACGAGGTCGTCAAAAAAATGACGAGGCCGAGCCTGCATTTTGACGAGGCCTCCCGCTGCAGACATCCCACGAAACTCCTACTCGTCAAAATCCGAGTCGCGGTCGTCAAAAAAAAATGGCGAACCCGAGTCCTGGCGAACCCGGGTCTTACGCTCCCCCGATACCGAGGGGTGCGGAGTCCGCACAGCTCGCCATGCGCCATCTACGCAGATGCACCGGCTCATGCCAGCGCACCAGGGCGCGAGCTAAACCATGTTGTCTCTGATCGTTGTGTGCTTCGAGTTCCCTCGCTCGGTCGTCGCTCCGCATGTGCTGCGAAGCGATGTCAAAACGGAAACGACCCACGAGATCGCCACAGCACAGTTCCGCTCGCGCCCTGCGCCAGCAAAACAGGGAACGGCTGCCAGCCACGGGCCGTCTCCGAGGAGCACCCTGCGCCCCGGGCGCCGCGGCGCCAGGAGCACCAGCCTACGCGGCGACCTCCCCGTCGGAGCACGACCGAAAGAGCGAAGGGGCCGCGAGATAGCACACCCGAGCCTCCAGGACGCATCGGGCTGAGCCACGCGCATGCGCTCGCACAGCCCGCCGTCGCTGCCCGGCCGCCCTCCCCTCCTTGCTCTCTTCGAGCGCGCGCCGGTGCGCGCCTCCATCCGCTGGCGTCCCCGCCCCACCGCCTCCACCCCAATCGGGTCGGGCGAAAGGGGGGGATAGCAAAGGGGGGGTTTGAGAATCAGCTCACGTAGCTGATTTTTCCGGCGCCTCCCGGCGCCGGGAGGCGCCCATGTATCGAGGAATGGGCCCCTCGGCGGGGCCGAAACCAGCTGCATGCAGCAAATTTTGTAACCCCCCCTTTCCCAATCCCCCCCTTTCGTCCGGCCCGACCAAAAGTGGCATCTTCGCGACCGTGGTCGAACCGATCTGCCCGCCGTTCTCCTCGTTGCCTCTCTGCGCGCGCCCATTCCCGCCGCCGGCTTCCTCCGCCGCGGCGCCGTCGCCGCCGCCCGCTCGGCCCCCAGGTCCCGCGCGAGTCCGCGCGCTCTCTGCCGAGGCCCCCCGCGCAGCCGCAGAACGGGCCCAAGATTTATGTAGCTCCCATCGTACTTGAGGACCACATCCCAGAAACAATTTCGGGCACCCGGAAGAGTGTCGAAGGAGTGTCGAAAGAGGGTAAACAGAGGCGGGCGAGTGTCTCCCAGGGCCCGGCACGTGAAAGCCCCTGAGCTTCGGAAATCCTTGGGGGCTCGAAATAATTCCTCGTGGTCGAAGCTAAAAAGTCGGTTGGAACATCATAACCCAGGATGCTCCCCAGGTGGCTCTGGGCTGGCGCTAATGAAGGGGCCCTGGGACACACAAATGAATACACACAAATAAAAATGTTCCCCATATTTCCCCATATTTTCTGGGTTTTTGTCTCCCCCCCACTGCCCATATTTTCCATAGTTTCTGGGGAGTCGACGATTCATTGTGTCTGTGTGTTTCTTCCCCTCCTGAGCTAAGAGGAGCGGGGCGTGGCCGCTTCAAAGCAGGTGCTCGCCCGCGCCCCCGGGGGGGAAACGAGCGGCGAGGCAGTCCCCCCGCATCGTGCGAGGAGGCGCGGTGGCGGCGCAAGGGGGGCTCGGAGGCCGACGCGCACGTCTTCGAGCGAGGCTGGCCAGCGAGAGTCGCTACGAACGGGCCCGCAGGTGGACACAGAAGCGTAACCCGTGGCTCTGGCCCCTCCCCTCCCCCCACACATCTCGCCATCGCTCGGGCGTCCATTCCCTGCGTTTTTGTTCGGCTTCGTGCGTGGCTTGTTCGCCAGATGCTCAAGGATGCTCCTCGATGGTCCACGCCGAAGGAACAATGCACACGTCCGAGCGATCCCAAGACATTCGAGGCTGATCCCAGGCATTCAAGAGCACAGGCTTGAGAGTACAACAAAAAGTGGAGCCCCCGGGGCCTCCACCATGCCGGAGCCCAACTTTGAGTTGGGGAAGGGGGGGGGGGCGAACGTGGTGTCGACGACGACAGGCTCGCCATCGCTCGGACGTCCATTCCGTGTGTTTTTGTTCGGTTTCGTGCGTGCTTTTTCGCCACATGATTAAGGATGCTCCTCGATGGCCCTCGCCGAAGGAAAAATGCGCACGTCCGAGCGATGCCAAGCAGGGTTCCACATGTTTGTCCCCTTACCAGCCGAAGGGGCCAAGATGCAGGGGTACCCTTGGGAAGGTTGCCCGTCCTTATGGAGCGGATGGACTGTAGCTGAAGAATCTCGGTCTCTCAGCTGCTACTCTCTGGGGGCTGGCGGCAGCCTGCGCAGGCCACTTCCCCCCCCAAAGCTACTAGAACTCGGTATCGTCGGTGCGCCCGAAACGAAAAACCTGAGGGGGAGAAAGACAACCGGCTGCAACCTGAGGGGGAGAAAGACAACCGGCTCAAAGACAACCGGAAACTGCACTTGAGGAAGAAGAGGGAGAGGAAGAACAGCGATAAGAAGAGCAAATGGCAGGAGGAGGAAAATGGATGGAGCCGGGAAGAGAAACAGGAGGAACACCAGGGCAAGAGGATGGCAGGGATCGGCCCCCGCCCCTTCCGCGGAGGTCCTGAGGAACGGCCTCGCCCCCGGCCGCCTCGCAGAAGCCCCGTGCACACTCCGCGAGCACGTCGGGGAACTTCGCCGCGGCGATCTTCGACACCTGCGGAGCTTCCATGCCCAGAGCCGCTGTGCACAGTTTTTCGGCGGCGAGCCTGGGGGGAAAGCAGAGAGGCGCCAAGCCTTTGTAAGAAGGTAGCAGGGCATCTCAGAATCCCCGCCGTCTCGGAAGCCAAGGCTGAACCTGAACAGTGTGTGTGTGTGTGAGTGTCGTTTTCGTTGTGTAGTTCGTTCTTCCTCGTTTTGCCTTCGCTTCGCCTTGCATGCACAGTAGAACGAGAAACAAAACGGCCCACGAGATGGCCAAGACACCGCTCAGGTCCAGCCCTGCTCAGAAGAGCCTCCTGCGTCTTCGGACAGGGCATTGCACAGCACGTCTCAGAAGGCCCTGGGCCTCCTGAGCCGCCTGATGAGCGGGCCCGCCTCTCTACACCACGCGAAACGGTTAAGAAATCATGGGTTAAGAAATTCATGGCCTCAGAACTTGCATTAAAAAACGCAAAAATTCGATTAAAATCTTGGGGTTTACATTGAAACGTTAAGAAGAATCGAGACTCTGGCCGAAAACTCAAGCTTTCTTAAGCATCGCCTACGGTGTACCTTCCCCCCCCGGGGGGGCTCGTCGCCGACGGCTGCCTCGCCGAGACCGATCCGTCGACACCACCGCTGCCACCACCAGTCTACCACGGTCGACGCGAGCAAGCACCAGGGGGACGTAAGACCCTTGGAAGCCGAAGCTGGGATTTCTGGGGCGGCGGACGACGAAAACCTGACAAGCGGGCAAGCGAAAGAGGCCAAGGACGAGCCGCTAGAGCAAGGAAGAGCAAGGACGCGAGGGTACCCTGAGCAAAATCGCGCGTCCTTATTTCAGGGGGACGTAAGACCTGGGTACAGGGGACTCGGAAATCCCCGACGAGGTCGTCAAAAGAATGACGAGGCCGAGCCTGCATTTTGACGAGGCCTCCCGCTGCAGACATCCCACGACGCTCCTCCTCGCCAAAGTCCGAGGCGCGGTCGTCAAAAAACGATGGCGAACCCGAGTCCTGGCAAACCCCGGTCTTGCGCTCCCCCGAAAGCACGACTCGGAGATCACGAAACTGGCGCCCCTCGATGGGGCTCCGGCTCGACAGGGGCTAGCTGCGTGCGGCGTTCAAGATCCCAGCGCGCGCTGTGCTCGAAACAATTAATGTTGCATCCTCAGGGGACCTTATCTGTCCCGTCGCGGCCCTATCCGCGTCGAACCTGCGTCGAATCCACGTCGGACTCGTTGGATCCGTGTCGAATCGGTGTCGAAACCGCGCCGAATCCGCGCCAAATCCGCGCCGAGTTCGCATCGAGCCAGCGTCGTACACGAGAGAAGACACCAATCTTTGGGGACAGGCGAGACCCCCCGAAGATGCAGCGTAAAAAAAGCCGGCGCGCGCTGTGCATGTTCCAAAGATGCCACGTGCGCATGATGGCGACTCCCGCTCTCCGCTCCAGAACCACTCCGCAAGCCTACTGGCTCGCCGGGCCGGCAGCGCCTTCTGCCCACTGTTGCGCACGATAGCATGTGTGTTCGGCCAAGGCTGGCGGCGGAGGTCCCAGGGCTTCCACGACGGGCACAGATGTGGACCTTTTCACAAGACTTGGGACTTCCTAGGGGCATGGACATGTTATCGTTCCTTCACACATTGGTTCCAAGATGGTACAACAATACTCGAACTCAGGTCCAATACGCTCGACGATGTTCCGCAAAAATCCCCGACGAAAAACGCGTTCTGAGAAAACGCTTCTAGTCATCCACCAACCACACTACGCAACATCGCACGCGCAACGAAATCGACCTGCGGGGCACCATATGACAGACTGAACAACGTGTTCGGCACGGCAAGACACGGGCGCCAGATTTGTAACAATGCTACCTGGGCACCACATCAACATCACAAGACCACCACACAAACAACCGGTTCAACACGGCAGTACTTAACACCGAGCGGGCAACGAGTTCGGGACGGCCTTACACAGCAACGGGTGCGACACGGCACCGAACGGGCAACACACAACATATGGCCTAAAACTGTCAGCCGGATATCTCCACTCCCTGGCGCTAGAGCTCATCAACCCTGGCTCAAAACGGCCAGCTACGTAAATGTCCCCACCCCGTGGCCCATGCCTCACCCCGTGTCCCGAAATTACCAGCCAGATATCCTAACTCCCTGGCCCGGAACTGCTTGCCCCACATCCTCACCTCCTGGCCCGCCCGATACACTCCCCTCCTGGCTCAAAAGTGCCAGACACCTCGGATCCTGTCCCCAGTCCTGCCTGCCAAATATCTTACGACCGTGGCCCTAAACTCTAGGACATATGTTAGTGAGGGGGTCTCCTACAGCGACCATTCACAGGCCATGGCTGTTAACTTCTTGGCCCGCGGAATGAAAACACAAAAAAACGAATTTGACAGACGAAGCGCCTTGAAATTTTCAAAATTCCGCTGAGCACTGATTTTTGCACGGCCTGTTTTGCCATCGGCTGCTTTGCAATTTTCAGAATTCCACGGGGCATTGATTTTTGCCAGGCATGTTTTGCCATGGGGCGATGTGTCATCGATTCAAAAGCGGGAAACCCCAGGCGATGCTCATTGGTACAACGCCCAAAGGGTTTCCGAAACAAACAGCGCACATGTTGGATTTGGCGCGCGGCGTACGCGAGTGAGAAAGCAGCCGCTTCTCTAGGGCAGCGCGCGCCTTGAGGGGGCGCAAGCTTCAACGCGCGAGCGCGTCCACCGCGCAAGCGCAAACGCTACGAGCGCGGGAAAAACAGTCCGCTGCACGGCGATGCGCACACCTGTCGCGACATCACTCGAAAGCGTCGCAATCACATTTGTTTCCGTCCAACTTTGAGGACGGCGCTGCGTAACCACAGCGCGCGCGGGCGCGCTAAAATCGAAGCAAACACGCACGCGCACACGCACGCGCACACACACATACACACACACACACACGCACACACACACACACACACGCGCACACACACACACACACACACACGCACGTGCACGTAGCGAGCCAAACTTTTGAGCCGCGACGGGTACAAGCTAGACCAGGGCGCGGCTAACATAATTGACGGCAGCGCAAACATCTCTCTCTCTCTCTCTCTCTATCTCTCTCTTTCTATATATATATATATATATGTATATATATATATATATATGTATATATACAATATCATCTGTAAATGGAAACAAAGAAAGCGGATCGCGGTATATTGCCCAGCAGCCAGCCCGGAAACGCACCCGAACGGGCTCCGCGCCCCACGGGTGCCGCAAGGAGAATTGTCGAATGCCGACGCGCACTTCCGCGCCGCGAAAGGGCCCCCATGCCGCTGGAGCTTCCGCCACCGCCCCCCCTTTCCCTAGTGCAAGGTTTCATCATCTCAAACGCGCGGGTCCGCAAGCGATGTTGCTTTCTGGAGCGCCAGACGGCTTCCCCACAATATCCGCGCGCATGTTGGGCTTGGAGCTTAACGTGCGGGACTGAGAAACGCACTCATTATACAAAGCAGCGCGCGGCCTGGAGAAGCGCGAACTTAACCGCCGCGCAAGCGGGAGGAGCATTGGCCGAAGAACGGCCGTGACCTGGCCTCCGTCGGCCTCCTCAAAAGGCTCCAGAAAAGTTCATTTTCAGTTGCGGCACTTATACGTCGACTTCTGGAAAATGCAGAATTATCCCGCGCGCGCGAGCGCTGGTGACCCGGCCTCCGTCGGCCTCCTTGAAGGGCTCCAGAAAAATTCAGATTTAGTTTTGGGAATAACATGTTGATTTTTATATTCTGAACAATGCAGAACTCTCCAGCGCGCGCGAACGCCGGTGACCCGGCCTCCGTCGGCCTCCTTAGAGGGCTCCAGAAAAAATCAGATTTAGTTTCGGGAACAACATGTCGACTTTTATATTGTAGACAATGCAGAACTCCCCACGCGCGCGCGCGGGTGACCCGGCCTCCGTCGGCCTTCTCAAAGGGCTCCAGAACAGAACAAAAACAAAAAGACATGTTCAAACGCGGCACTTACATGTCGACTTGTATATTCTGGACAAGCAGAACCATCCCGCGCGCACGAGCGCCGGTGACCCAGCCTCCGTCGGTCTCCTGAAAAGGCTCCAGAAAAATTCAAATTTAGTCTCGGGAATAACATGTCGACTTCTATATTCTGGACAATGCAAACTTTTTTCCGGCGCGCGCAAGCGCCGGTGGCCCGGCCTCCGTCGGCCCCCTCAAAGGGCTCCAGAAAAAATCAGATGTAGTTTCGGGAATAACATGTTGATTTTTATATTGTAGACAATGCAGAACTCCCCACGCGCGCGCGCGGGTGACCCGGCCTCCGTCGGCCTCCTTGAAAAGGCTCTTCAACCAGCCAACCTGCCTACCAGCCGGCGCACCAGCCAACCAACACACTGGACTTAACCAACCAACCGGCGCACGCGGAGCCTTACGTGTACAAACTTGTAGATAGGCGAGGATTATCGCGCCCCGCGATGCGCGACGCGCGGTGAACTTCACGCCCCCGCGCCGCCGCCCTGGACAAGGGCGGCTCTCCTGCCCGGGCCGCGACGCGCGAGGCGCAATAATCTTCGCGCCCCCAGGGGTGACCAAGTGCAAAGGCCTTGGGCGGCCACGTGTTTCAGAAATATGAAAACCCACGGATGCAAAGCACAAAATGAGTATGCAGGCGTACAGTGAAGGTCTTCACCTAAGGTGTGGCATAAAGAACTAATGCCCCCACCCCTGCACGCGGATACATGCTGGGGCGACGACGGGGGGGCCCGAGATTGGAGCTGGACCATAACGCAACCACCGTTCAATTATGTCGAGCCAGTGAGCTCCAAACCGCGCGGCCGAAGGAACGGGGGGGGCTCTTGCGAGGAACTGGACCTCAATGCCCTATACCTTGGCATGCGGATACACGCAGGGGCGACAGCTCCAGCGCGCGCCCCGCAAGGAACGGGGGGGCCTGAGAACGGAGCTGGACCATAACGCAGCCACCGTTCAATTATGTCGAGCCAGTGAGCTCCGAACCGCGCGGCCGAAGGAACGGGGGAGCCCGTGCGAGGAACTGGGCCTCAATGCCCCGCGCCCTGGCGCGCGGAACGGGCGAATGCTCCAGCGCGCGCCCCGCAAAGAAAGGGAAGGCCCCGGAGAGGCGCAGGGCTTATACGCGACCGCCGTCGCATTACGTCGAGCAAGCGCAAGGGACCGAGCCCCCCCCGTGGAGCCCCGTTCCTTAGACCGTCCGCCCCGATCGACAAAACGAACCCGCGCGTCCAAAATCGCAAGGAGCACCGGGGGGGCTCGCCGCCAAAAAGGCAGCGGAACGCATGCAAACCTATGGAACGTCCGAGCCCCTTTTGAAAAGTAAGTGTTCCTTACTCAAGGCGCTCACTGTGCGCGCCTCCGTCGGCCTCCAGAAAGCTTCACAGAAAAGTTCAATTCTGTTTTTGGATTTACAAGGCGATCTTCGTATTGTGGGCAATCCAGAACTTCCTACACGCGCCCGCGCCGCGGCGCGCGCGCGCGTGGTGAGTTCTGCATTGTCCACAATAAAAAGATCGCCCTGTAAATCCAAAAATAGAATTGGACTTTTCTGTGAAGCTGTAAGGAGGCCGAGGGGAGCGCGTAGTTCTGTATGTGGACACTACAGAACTCACCACGCGCGCGCGTAGGGAGTTCTGCATTGCCCACAATTTCATGCAGAACTGCGCGCCTCCGTCGGCCCCCTTACTACTTCACAGGCAAAAATAAATTCAGTCTTTGGCTTTACACAACGATCTGCTTATGGGGGTCAATCCAAAACTCACCACGCGCGCGCGCGGGGAAACCAAATGTGAAACTGAATTCTCTGGTCCCAAGGACTCGCCGTACAATGGACAAATGCGTTGGAAACCGCAGCGCGCGCCGCAAAGTCGCGCGCGCGCGTTGGACAATGAGCGGGGAATTATTTTGCGCAGCTCAAGGTCGAGCGCGCGCGCGCCCTTGCGCTGCGCACTGTGGTTTTCTACGCTTGTGTCAACGATGTCAGCCTGGAAATCAATAGGGGAAACCCCGAGCAAAATTTAGTTCTCTGAATCCAGGAGATGGCCACACGATTAGCAAATGCGTGGAAAACCACAGTGCGCTGCGCACTATGGCTTCCCACGCATGCGAACTCGAAGTCCAAATCGGGAATGCATCATGTAATCAATATTTCTCTGGCCCCAACAGATGGCCATGCAGTTGATAATTGCGTGGGGAAGCCAGCGCGCAGCGCAAGGTCGCGCGCGCGACGTTTCGGTGCGCGCAACGGTTTCGCCCCATAAATTTGTGAACCATGTGAACGCGAAAACCAAGCGATGCGCAATTTAATACTCGTCCCAACAGATGACCATACAAGTGGAAACCATAGTGCGCAGCGCAAAATCGCGCGCGCTGCGCACTTTGGTTCCCGCGCGTTTGTCGTCGGTGTGAACGCGAAAACCCTACGGGAAAACCCGATTTGAAATGTAGTTCTCTGGCCAGACACTTAACAAATGCGCGGCGCCCAATGGTTTTCCACGAACTGTTAAGTGCATGGCCATCAGCGCGCCATGGCTTTCCTGCGCCGGCTGCCGCGGCTTGCTGTGACCAGCGGACGACCAATAGTGGGCCATGGGTGCAAACGCGAAGAAGATTTCGCCCAAACGGCTAATCGCGGGAAGAGAATCCACGGGGGGCGGGCCAGGGGCATCGGGGCCATGTTTTCGCCCCAAGGAAATCGGGGGGGCGGGGGGGGGGGACCTCCTGCGGTCAACCCGCGACATTCCCGGCTGCGGGGCCCGCCGCGTGCGCAAAAATTCCATCCGGGCCACTGCCCGATCTCGCGCAATTACCGGCCGGGTTCGCTGAATTCCCAGCCAGGTCACCAACCAAAATCGCCGAATTACCGGCTGGGTGCGCGGAGTTACCAGCCGGGCGCGCGGGAATTAACAGCCGGGCTACCGGCCGGGTGCGCGGAGTTGCAGCCGGGCTGCCGGCCAGGCAAAGGGCCGGCCGTCTGCGGCGTTCTGTAGCGGCGCTGTAGCTCCGCTACAGAATGTGCTGCAAGGCCAAGCTAAGGGCCGGGCTACCAGCCGGGCTACCGGCCGGGCTGGGAATTAACAGCCGGGTTACCAGCCGGGTTACCAGCCGGGTTACCGGGCCGGGCAACAGCCGGGTTACCGGCCGGGCGCGCAGTTAACAGCCGGGCTACCAGCCGGGTTACCGGCCGGGCCGGGTCACCGGCCGGGTTCGTAGAATTACCGGCAGGGTTACCGGCCGGGTTCGTGGAGTTACCGGCAGTGTTGCCCGCCGCGTTCGCGGACTTACTGGCCGGGCTACCGGCCGGTCACCACTTTGTGGGCCGTTGCATTTGGCTGCTTATACGCGCGCTTACAACTTGATTATAATGGCGTTGAGTGCGCTTACAACTCACCCAACCTAAGGTATATGTTGGCTATATGGTTAGCTAAGTTGTTAGGCTGGCCTGCCAGATAACAACTGCACGTATGTCACATAGCAGCGTTATAACCACCTTATAACCAGTTATGTTGCGCAGCGCTAATTCGGTTACATCCAGTTAGGTTTTGGTTATAACCCACTTAGGTTTTGCACACTTTTGCATGTTGCCAGGCCAAACCACTTAGCTTTCACTTAGCTTTCACTTAACTTTCGCTCAGCCTTGTTTCATACTGTTGGGTTTGGGTCGTGGTTTGTTTGCGCGTTGAAACAGCATTCTAAGACAACGGCCAAGTTTGCCATGATGATTTGGGCGGTGGGGGACGTCTTGGGGTTCACGAATCAGTTTGGGGTCGCCGTGTCCTCCTGCTCCTCCTCCTCCTCCTCCCCCTCCTCCTCCTCCTCTTCCTCCTCCTCCTCCTCCTCCTCCTCCCTCTTTTGCACCCTCCTTCTCGTATTTGTCACTTGTTCCTCCGTGATGCCATGCAGCCGTCTTTCCTCTCCTCCTCCGCCTCCTCTTCTTTTTGCGTCCTATGGCTTCCTCCATCCTCCTCCTTCACCTCCTCGTCTGCCCCCTGGGTCCGCTCTTCATTTTCTGCGTTCATCACGTTCCTCCCCCCATGCGTACGTGAGGAGCGAGCTCCTCTGTATGTTTTGGAATGCGATCGGTGCTATGCGATGCGATGCAATGCAATGGGCAGCTTTGCAAATGTACTCTTGCGATGTGTTAAACGTAGGTTCGATGCTATCGTAAGTGACCTACATCAGCTCAGCAATGCTACGCCGTGCAATGCAATGCTGAGCAATTCACAACCAAGACATCGATGCAACGACATGCGATTCACCTTATGCGATGTTGCAGGGCATTGCGTTGCAAAGCATTTGTTTTCGTTTGTTTTTTTTCTCCATTATTAACCTGGGCGAGCCCAACGCGTTGCATCCATGTTCGGGGCGAGCCCCGTCTGGAATTGGGCCGACCCTCATGGCGTATACTTGCGTGAGTATACTCGCAGCGGCAGGTGCGTGTAATGATCTACACGCGGTTGCACCCCCCAAGCTGCAAAAACGCATTGTCGCCAAGGTCCTAGGTTAAGCACGGGCGGGGGTCTCGCGCCTACTCTTGGTTCACATACGCGACAAGCCGCGCCCACGCCTCCTTTGGCGTCTCGGAGGCCCCCGCGAAACTGAAGGCGCGGTCGACCCGCTCTCCCACGCGCAACACTCGCCACTTTCTGGCAGGGACCGAAGTGTAGATCCTGAAGTCATTGTAGAGCACAGCTTGTTTTGGGCACGTCGGGATCCCAGGGAATGGAAGCTCCGCCGCGGACTTGGGCACGGCAGCTGCAGCTGCAGCAGGGCGCTTCAGGACTTTCGCTGAGCCTGGCCAGGGTGGAGAGGGAGGCGGGGGGACAAGGGAGGACGGTGAGAACGATGATGAGGACTTGCGAGGAGGACGACGGCAAGGAGGAACGGAAGAGGAGGAGGAGGAGCAGCAGCAGCAGGTGGAGGAGGAGGAGGAGGAAGAGGAGGAGGAGCAGCAGCAGCAGCAGCAGGAGGGGTGGAGGAGGAGAGGGGGGGGAGTAGGAAGGCAAGGAGGAGGGAAGAGGAGGAGGGGGAGGAGGAGGACGGAGGAGGAGGAGGAGGAGGAAAACGGCACAGACAAGGACGGAGGAGGTGGAGGTGGTGGATGGCCTGCCGAACCCGCAGCGGCCGCGGGGCGCTTCTTGGGACCTGCCGCAGCTGCAGCAGCCGCACTCTTCCCCAGCACGGCCCCGAAGTTTGCTACCATCCCGTCGATGTTGAGTTGTCCTTCGGTCGTGGGTCGTCGCCGTCGCCGTCATCGGTTCCTCCTCCACTTGATCTTCCTCCTCTTATTCGTCATCATCCCCCCTATCCTTCTATTCTTCCTCTCCGCCCGACTATTCCTCCTTATCCTATTCTTCCTCATATTCCTCCTCCTCCCCTCCCGCCCCTCCCCCCTTCCACCTCGCCTTCCCGCTCCCACCCCTATCCACCGCGCGCTTCCTCTTGCTCCTGACCCTCCTCCTCTTCATTCTCCTCTTCCTCTTCCTCCTCCCCCTCCTCCCCTTCCACAACTTCATCCTCCTCATCTTCCTGTGTCTCCTCACCGTCCTCCTTCCCCCCCATCGCCACTCCCTGCCTCTCCTCCACCTCCCCGTCCTTCTCGTCCTCATTCACCTTCTCGTTCTCATCCCCTCCATCCTACAACATGGCTGTCCTGTCTTTATTCACCTCCTCCGCTCATCATCTTCACCTCCTTCGTTCTCATCCGCGTGGTCCCTCCATGCTCCTCATGTTCTTCCTCCTCCTCATCATCCTCCCTCTCTGCCCCTCCTCATCCTCCCCGCTTCCCATACACCCTCCTCCTCCTCCTCCTCCTCCTCCTCCTCCTCATTCCCCCCCTCCCCCTCCTCCTCGGCACCCCCCTCCTTCACCGCCTCATGTTACTCCTCCCCCCTCACGTATCCTCATCCACCTCTTCTTTTCCCTCCTCCTCCTGGCCCTTCGTCTCCGCATGCTCGTGACCCCCTTCCTCCTACTACTCCCCACCCTGCTCCTCATCATCCACCTCTTTCTCCTCGCGCAAGTCCTCCTCCTCCTCCTCCTCCTCCTCCTCCTCCTCCTCCTCTTCCTTGTCCCCATCACCCTCCTCCTCCTCCTCCCTCCTCCTCCTCCTCCTCCTCTCTCCCCCTCCGCCTCCTCCTCCTCCTCCTCCTCCTCCTCCTCCTCCCCCTCCTCTTATTCGTCCCCCTCCCCCTCCTCCTCTTCCTCCTCCTCGTCCCCCTCCCCCTGGCTCATCCTCAGCCTTTTCCAGCGCCGTGTCCTTCGTCGCTGGCGGCAGCGGCAGGCGCCACAGGCGCGCTCGCGGGGAGCGCCGCAGGCGCCGCGGGCGGCGTCGTCAAAGTTGCCGCAGACGGCGGCGCCTGCAACGCCAGAGACGTAGGCGCTGGACCAGGTGCAGGGCGCGCGGCGTCCATGAGCGCCAACTGCCCTGGCACTGCCGCTGGGCGCAGCGAGGCGGTCGGAGCCTGCTGCGAGCCACCGTAGAACATCAGCTCCCTGCCGCCGTAGCCGTCGTCAGCGGCGGCGATTGGCAGCATGCCCATGGGCCTGCGGATGTTCTCTGGGAACAACCTGAGGTTCGCGAGCAGGCCACCTGACGACGTCGAGCGACGAACGTGGTGGGCACTGCTCAGAGGCACGCTGATGGGCCCCCTGATGGACGAGTGCGTTACACGCGCTGGAAGCCTCACCCTGAGGCTGTCGATGGCCACCTGGTCGATCGGGCATGGCGCAGGAGCTGTGCCATTCGGAAACGCGATGGCGTACACGTCAGGGAAGCGGCTCTTGAAGTCATCTATGTCCGAGGGGAACGTCGTGACCTCTCAAAGCCCTCCTCTTCCACCTCCCTCCTCCTCCTCTCCTATCCCTCCTCCTGTTCCTCCTCCTCCTCCTCCTCCTCCTCCTCCTTATCATCCTCATCCTCATCCTCATCCTCCTCCTCCTCCTCCTCCTCCTCCTCTTCCTCTCCTCCTCCTCCTCTTCCTCTCCTCCTCCTCCTCCTCCTCCTCCTCCTCCTCCTCCTCCTCCCCCTCGCCTCCTCCTCTCCCTGCTCCTCCTACTCATCCATTCTCCCCAGTCGCCTCATCCACCCCCTTTGTTGTTCCAGTTTGCTCCCGTTTGTGCGCCCTCTACCCCCTCCTCCTCGAACTTCTCGGTGTCGTCCTCATCGTTCGTTTTCCTCTCCTCCTCCTCCTCGTCCACTTGCCCCTCTCCCCAATGACATCTCCGTAGTGCGGCAGGTTCAAGCGAGACCGAACTGCGCGGATGGCGTTTTTCAGCTCCCTGGTCTTGTTCAAAGCGTCTGCGGGGTCCACAGAAGCATCGCCACGAACCGATCCTGCTGTGGCCACGGCAACGGATATCATCGCGAACACATGCACCCTGGTAGGCTCTGTCATCCACAGGAGCCCGAGCTTCTCGCATTGGGCCACCACTACTCGGAGTGCATCTGTCCACCGCGTGTTGGGGTCCATGGGCGCGTCCCAGACGCTCTGCGGCATGTGCCGTTGGAAGTGCAGATTGCTCTGGAGTTCTTGCTGCTGCGTCTTGCCACGGGTAGCGGGAGGTGCCGTCGCGGCTCTGCCGACCGCCACGCGGTCGTTCACTGCCCTGACCAACGTGTGCCGCGTACCAATTGGGAAGGTGCTCCTGCCGAGCTCGTTGATGATCGCCGTCGCCTCGGGCAAGCTCAGGGGCGGCGACCTACCGATTGAATCCAAGATGGTAGTGGAGCCACGGTCGAGGTCTTCAGGGCGGAGCATGTCCTCTGGCTATTGTTTCTGATTGTGCATGCGCATTCGCCATGCTGCCGTGGGATACGAATGTGTTGTCTTCCTCCTCCGCCTCCCTCATCCCGCCTCCCCCTCCACCCTCATCCCCGCCTCCACCATATTTGCATGCACTGCAATCGCACACGCTATCCCACACAGGCGCTCACACGCATGTCCGTCTTCGCGCGCGCAACGAACATGCGGCGCGTGCGCATGATGCGACCATCATCCGTCTCGTCATTGAGGGACCCTGCCAATGCCAGCTCCAGCGCAAGTCGATCCTCGGCCATAGTCCCCGACGGGCAACAACAAACCGATATGAGGGCGTGGGGAATGAGGTTCAACCACCTTCGGGTTTTTGAGTCACATGATAAATCACCCCAAGGACGTTCTTGTGCTGGGAGCATAGACACAAACAAACGATTGAGACGGGTCCTGGGATACAGCCATATGCTCTGTGACTTGCCGAACCGTCTCCAGCACAGAGTTGGCGCGTGCGAGCGCCTGGGCTTCCTCAGGGGACGACATGGCCTCAGACTTCTCCCTGCGATGACTGGCCGCGCTTGGATAACCTTTCGGGCCGAGGCTGCGGTTGGAAGAAAAACAAAACCACTCTCCCCTCCTCTTCTTCCACCTCATATCCTCCTCGTCTTCTCTCCTTCCTCCAGCCCAGAGTGCCCTCCCATCCTCCATCCCTTTCCTATTGTTTTTCAGTCGCCCTCCACCTCCATCTCCTGTTCAAACGACTGTTCTGGTGCCTCAGCCCCACGCCTGCATCCTCGTCCTCCTTCCTCATTGCTCTTCGGTGGCCCTTCGCCGATCGCACGGGCAAGGCTGCGATCGCACAGCGTTCCCGTTGGGTGGGGGGGGGGGGCTTGGGAGGACGGGAGAAGACGGCCTTCTCGTGCGATCGATTTGGTAAGTGGGCGGCACAACGAGGCAGTAGGGCGTCCTACCCCCCTGCGAAACGCCCCCCCCCCTCTCTTGCCAAGAATGCCGCTCGGATGAGGTCCGATCGAGGTTTCGGGGCTGCGGTTTTTGGAATGTTGTAATTAAATTGTTTTCAAGGCCCCCGTGCTATGGTTTTTCCAGGAGGCAGCGCCTCGATTATTTGAAAAAAAGCCGGGGGCGAGCCAGGGGCCCGCCCGAAATTCAAGCCCAGCATCCTGAAAAAAGGCCGGGGTACATCCTATTTGTTTTGTCTTGGCGGTTCGACGGTGCAGGGCGAGCCTCTGCCTGTCATTACTACCAGGGACGAGATGTGATAGACTGAGATCGCAGGATGAGAAGGGTTGAAGGGGAGGGCGACGAGGGCAACGAGGGAAGGAGGGGAGGTAAGAGGAGGAGGAGGATGAGGATCAAGATGAGGGCAAGGAGGACGATGAGGGAGGAAGGAAGGAGGGGATCAGGAGGAGGAGGAGGAGGAACCAGACGAGAAAAGGCGACGAATGTAAGGAGGACACCTCTGGGGAGCCATCTTCGAGTACACTCCGAGTACACCCCGAGTACACCCCTGAGTACGCCCTCACCGCACCTCCGAGTACACCTCCGAGTACACCCCGAGTACACCCCGAGTACACCCCGAGTACACCCCGATACCTCCGAGTACACCCCGAGTACACCCCGAGTACACCCCGAGTACACCCCTAAGATCGTTAGGATCAGCCCGTCCGAGTACACTCCGAGTACACCCCGAGTACACCCTCGAGTACACCCTCCAGTGCAAGCGAGCAAATCGATCGTCTGAGCTAACGTCCTGAGAAATCAGATGCGATGCTGACGATGCTGATGATGGTGCCGATGCGATTTTGGTTGGCAGTGCGAGCACCGCGGTGCGATAGTGGTGGGTGCGAGCACCTCTATGCTGTAACAAATCTGCTGTGGGCACACGGCGGCAATGCATGCAGCGCGTGGAACTAGAAAGAGAATGCGCTGCACAAACCCCAATGTAACACTGCATTCTGCTACGAGGAACTTCCACAAGCTATGCTGCATAGTGCATCGCAGATTGCCCGCGATATCTCAGTTGCTCGCCTGTTTGCCCATGCGTTGCTCACCTTGCTGGCGCCTTTGCCACTGCCGCCCTCAGTCGAATCAGATTCGGCTGCGCTTCGATGGCGCAGCAGAAGACGCTGGTTCCGAGATCTTCGCCACGGCTCTCTTCCTGGGAAACTTAGCACCCGCTGCATCCTTGAAACAGTCGGGAATAGCAGGGAAGAGCGCCTTCGCCGTGCCATCGGGGGAGACCAGCTCTAAGTCAGTCGACTCCCTCAGCGTGTCTTTGAATTTCGTCTGCTCCTGGTTCCTATCGAAGGGGGCTGTCTCCAGGTCATCCTCACGCTGCTTCCCGTCCTCACGCTTCTCCTCCTCAGCGAACTCGTCGGGGTGCACTGTGGAGCCAGGTGATGCGGGGTGATGCCCGGCAGGCGTTGCGGGGGGCATAGCTTCTTGTGGGGGAGCCGCCAACGGACAGTCCTCCAAAAGCTCGGTCACCTTGTCGGTCAACTCCTGAATATCCTTGAGGCCCTGGCCAGCTTGGGTGCACGCCCGACCTGCTTCTCCTGTGAGGCAGACCGCGGTCTCGATGAACTGCTTGATCAGATCGAGAGTCTTGTTGGCATTATCCTGGGCGCCACCAAACTTCTCCATGATCTTCTTGGGCGCGTACTCCTCGGCTTCGGCGGAACTCGCAGTCGCAAAGAGAGTGGCAGCCCCATGCAGGCTCTCCTCGAGCTTGGTCCGCACCTTCTTCAAGCGATTCGTCATGTTCTCAGGAATGGGCTGAGGAACTGGTGCCTTCCTCTCCTTCTTGGCCTTGTTATCTTCCTTAGTTGAAGAACCTTCCTCGGACGGGGCTCCATCAGCAGACGTCGGAGCCCTCGGCGCCCTCTTTGCTTTCGCCTTAGCCTTTGACTTGGCCTTAGGCACGCCCTGTGCGATTACCTCCTCGGCTTTCTCTTCAACGACGGTGTTCTTCAAGCTGAACCTGTGCGAAGGCACCAGCAAAAGTTCCTGGCCGCTCTTGGAGCACACGATCCTGTCGGCGTTCTTCTTGAGATTCGCGAGGGCAGCGGGATCGCCCTTGTACTGGGGGAGCTGCTCGACCTCGCGCTCGGTCTTGAAATCGCCATCTTCGTTCCACTCCGTTTGAGTACGGCTGATGTGGCTCATTCTGATGACTGTGTTGAGCGCCGTCTTCAGGTCGTTGCCCATCTTGTCCCTCGCCTCATCCATGAACGTCTGCCTCTCCTCAGGGGACAGGCTCCTCCACCCAGCAGACAAGGTTCCCGAGCCCTTGATGGCGGTGGCAATTCTCTTCATCAAGCGGTGGCACCCGTTGCATCGGAATTGGTCGCCTGTTCCCTTGGTAGGATCCGCTTTCCGAGTGTGTTGAGTGTCGGTCTTGTCGACTTGCTTGTGGCACATAGCACAGAGGACCTCGACCACCTCAGTGCCGACAGCTGCGGGGGCTGACTGCGGCTCAGCTTGGGCGGACATGGCAGCGACTTGACGCAGAAAAAGGCGCGTGGGGCTGAGCCTCCTTGTCGCCAAAAGTCTTCGAGCCCAAATGGCTACGGTGCGATGGCGATGTTACGATGGCGATGTGATAATGACGACGGTTCGAAACGGAAGGTGGGAGGCTGACAATGGCGTAGTTCGCGTGCAGGGCGTGAAACGCAGAAGGTGGAGCAGGAGGATGAGGATGAGGAGGGGGAAGGAAGGGAAGGGGCAGAAGTTTCTGGAGCACAGCCACCAGTGATCGAAGGGTGGGGAGGGGAAGACATGATCGTTTGTGCCACCCATGAAGATGTAAAGAGGATTCGGATACCAGCACGTTCGCACCTTCAAGTCTAGACAGGCGAGCGAAGCATATCTTTACAAGGGGCCTCGGCGGCCTAGTTGGTCGGACGCATAGATTACCTACACTCGAAGCACACCTAAGCGCTCTTGCAGGACTGCCAATCCTCATCGTCCTCGTCGAGGGCAGCTGGCGACAGCACGTCGTCGTCCTTTGGGGAGGGTGGTATCTTTATTGATTCAAGTTTTTTTTTGTGAGTGCGACGGGGAACCGTTTATCTTCTGGTCCTGGTTGTTCGACCCCATGGGGTCGGAACTCCAGGGGGGTATTCTTAGTGTATCGAGGCTCGCCCGATCTGTCCTTCGGTTCTGGCGCTGCAAATGACGATGGTGCCGATGTCGGTCCTGCTGCTGGGGAAGGGGTGGTACCGTCCTCCAACCTCTCTTCCTCGATCCTTGATTCACTCTTCCTCCTCCTTCTCCTCATTCCCCTCCTATCTCATCCAATCTCTTTTGATTTGGATGTCAGCAAGGTTGCAAACACCAGTCCTGGACCACTGGACTGCTCGGGATTCCACCACGGGTGGTACCAGAAGCGGTTCGGACCTTCGGCGTTGAGGTTCTGATAGTTCACCGAGTCAAGAGGCATCATCGACCCGTCCTCGTTCCAAGAATCGCACGGCGGGATCGGCATGAAGTTCCACGTCTCGAAGAATTGGTCCATTCTGCGAATCTTGTAGGCCTTCGTCTGTGCAGCGCGCATGCGCTGAAACAGCAGGTGGCGCTGTTGCGCTTCCCTCGACTTCCGTCCTCCATCCTCACCAGTCGCTGCAATGGCCCGCTTGGCCGCTAAAATGGCACCAGGTAGGTTGTCAGTGCGGCCATTGGCGATCAATTGACGGCCATGGCCCCTGCCGCGATTGCGGACTGCTACTTTATATTGGTGTTTCTGGAGGATGGCTGCGGATTGTTCAGCAGCAAGAGTCCCGTGTGGCATCGGCTCCTTGATGCTCGCAAACGGGCCGTGCGACTCGTCGCCGAAGCCGTGTTCGGGTTCTGCTTTGCCAGGGCCCCAAGAGATCTGGGGGGTCCATGGCACCGTCATATGTGCAGAGGCGCCAGTGCCGAAAGCGGGGCAGAGCCCCCTGGGGCACCGACGCTTCGAGCCTACAAAAACGGTGCAGCATGGCGATGGTGCATCCAAAAGGTGATGTCACAATCGCCCCTCGGACTCCTCCCTTCCTCCCTTCCTCCCTTCCCCCCTTCCTCCCCTCCTTTGTTTTCTCCCTCGTTCGTTCTCTCGGCGTTTCTGCGTATCGTCAGGGATATTTGCGCATTGCACACGTTATTGCTGTAATCTCGCAATGGTTTGGGATGGGAGGGAGCGCGAGCGTGACTGAAAGAAACTTGTCGTGGGGCAGAGCCACCACTTTGATACATGTTGTGTATTGTTTTTTTCTCGAACCCCCTTGCTCATCGCAACAGCAACTAGAACGAAGCAGGCAAACTGGGAACAATTCCGCCCAACCTCCGCACAAACGGCACGCACGACTCCAAACATGAGGCGTGCAATAATTCTTGGAGTGCTGATGGCACCCACACGCCATCAGCATCATGCAACAACTCAAGCGCCACGAAACATGAAGCGCCCACCCCTCGGACGTAATGCTTAATGGCAGCGAAGAATAAAACCCGTCCAATAAATTTGCCTCCGCACGGCTTTTTCACTACTATGGTATCGTTAAGTGAAATGTTTCCAAGACGGGTCCGCATAGCACGACTAGCAACAGCTTTGTCGCAGTCGAACCCTTGGGACCTTAATTCTGGGACGACGGACGGAGCTTCCACCAGTGGCTTCAAAAGCTCAAATTCTTGCAACCTCGAACTGTCGTCAGCACATTCGATGACATCGAAAAGGATTCGATTCAACAACGGTGCGTCTGGATGCTTGCCCTTCGCATTCCCCATCACCGCCTTATATGCTTGATTCCTGCGTTCCGTGGCAAAGCAGTTCAGATTGGCCCCTACTCGGTCCAGGGCTTCTGGGACGTGATAGCATAGGTGGATCTTCGGTTTCAAGATCTCCCTGGGGTAGGTATGAAGCAGCTGTCTGTGGTGCTGCTCCACGAGAAGACTAAGCTCAGTCGACTTCTGGACAGCCCGGTCCCCAAGCTGAAGTATATCCAAAATTGATTTCAAGAGCTTCCACGCATGTGAATGCTGTTGTAATTTACCGAGGGGGTCCAACACTATCTGGCAGAACAAAGCTAATACAGACACTGCGAGCAAACACTCGGAAGCAAAGCACTTCGTATGAGGATGTTTGCTCTCTTTTTTCGGCTGTTGCACCCTGTCTTGAAAAAACTTCTTCGGCAATTTCTGCGATGCTGTAGGGAAAATGACACTCGCTTGAAACATGTCGAGGTCTGCTAGCGTTATGCCGATGCCAACGATATTGAAAACAAATGAATTCATTTGAAATTGCGCGCAACCTCCGCTGGCCAGATAGTTGTGCATCCAGTCGTAATAGCTGCAAGTTTTCGGCCTGAACACGCTTCTGAGGTATGTGTCCCACAATATGGATTCAGGATCATAGTTTATTCCAAAAATCTGCTCCACATCTTGAAAACACGATTTGGACATGTATGGCGGCTTCAACGTTTCCAGCTGATCTGCTAGATTCCAACTGTCTTGGTCTGTGTATTGAACAAAATCAGATGGGAAAGCTTCCGAATAATGAACAACCCAATCTTGCCCGCGCACTTTGCTTATATCACCTCTGAAAACATTGGAGCAATCGGCGCAGCAATGGGATCCAGCCGCGCCTTTAACACTTTTAAGCTCTTTCATTGCCTTTTCATCTTGGATGAAACAAGACAGGCGCGCTCTGAACAAATGGATTCCGCCATTTCCGTCTGGCAATCGAATGCCACGCTCAAAATTGAAACCACGTTCACTGAACATGTGCCGCAACACTGCCCTCATTAGTCCACTATATCCGCCTTTCACTTTTGCCATGTCAAGGTACTTAATGAAACCAAACGGTAGCCGACCCCATTTTGTAGTGCGAACGTGGTCGGGACGGTCGACCAATAGCCAGCAACAACATACCAATTTGGTTGAATTATCAGGTCGCAATTGGTTCCCAGGGGTCGTTTCATCGCCCCACAGCGCAATTCTCCCGATTGCGCCGTTGAGCGAAGAACGTACGAGGCGAGCGAAGTCATCGCATTTTTCGCAAAGTATAACCAACAAACTGAAAGGGTCGGCGATCGTCCATTTATAAACCGACCCGTCGGTGCATGGCAAATCAAGTGTGCGCGTGAGCTGTCCGTATCTCGTGCCCAAGCCGTCTATGTATTGCTGGAGGTCTCTTTTTACTCTCACGGCTGCTGACGCGGCTCCCACGCTGGCTAAAGCGCGGCCCACATAGGCGAGAGACGTTTTCAACTGTTGGGTCTTCAAAATGTCCACAGTACGAGGCTTTTTTTGTCAAATGTGACATAATGCCAACGAAGCTTGGCCCAAAACGGCTACGGACTGGCGAAACGCGCTCGGGCAATGAGGCGGCAACGAAGTTCATGCGTTTGCTTTCACTTAGCTTTCACTTAGCTTTCACTTAGGTTTTGGGGAGTTCATTCTTTGATTTCCACTCAAACCACTTAGCCACTTAGCTTTCACTTAGCTAACCAGTTACAAATAGGAAATCTTGTAAGTGGTTGCATCTGATCATAAGCGAACTCATAGGTGGCTAAGTGAGCAGGCCCACAAAGCAGCCGAGCTATTGGGTGGGCGAGGGGCCAGCCCGCTGGGTACCGGTCAGGGTGGGCAGGGCTGCTTGCCGGGCCAGGCCCCAGGCCGGGGGCGACCGGGCTGCGCTGAACACGGGCCGCACATGGCCTCGGCGCTTTCCCCTCGCGCATAATATGGTGTCCCGCCCTAGCGCGCGGAGGCATTGCCCCTTGCAACCGTATGTTCGCCTACCTACGTAGTGGCCCAGGCCACAGTGCGTGTGGCTGCATTTCCGCGATCGCATATTGCGTTTATTTCCCACGCAGAAAGGCCCGCGGCCGCCGCGCGCCGAATGCACAGCTCGCGCCCGCGCGCGCGCGCGTAGTACGCTGAGCCACTTGGCCGACGTGCTACAACCCCATGTTAACTTTGAAATCCATTCGGCCACCGCTGAAGGGGCCGCTTGAGTTTCCAGGCAAACATAGCGGCCCGTCTATTGTGGGCACAACAGAATTCACAGCTCGCGCCCGCGCGCGCGTGGGCGCGTTGCGCGCTCAGCCACATGGTCGACATGCTCCAACCACATGTTAACTTGGAGATGCAGTCGGTCGCCTCTCAGGGCCACCTTCGTTCACAGGCCAACACGGCGGTCCTTCTTTTGTGGGAAACCCAAGATTCACGACTCGCGCTCGCGCGGTCGCGGGCGCGCGCGCGCGCGCGCGGTGGCGCTTTGTAAATCGAGCCACGTAACCGACACGCTACAAACTCATGCTAACTTCGAAATCCAATCGGTCACCGCTAACGGGCCATTTGAGTTTCCAGGCCAGGCGGCCCTTTCTAATGTGGGTAGCCCAGAAGTCACATCTCGCGCGCGCGGGCGCGTTGTACGCTAAGCCACGTGACCGACACGCTACAAGCCCATGTTAACTCGGAATACAATCAGTCACCGTTAATTGGCCAATTAGATTTTCCATGCCAACATGGTGGCCGTTGTACGGTGGAAAAAAAAAAAGAGTTCACAGCTAGCGCGCGCGTGGGCGACGTGCACGCTGAGCCACCTGGCCGATACGCGACAATCTCCATGTTAACTCGGAAGTTCAATCGGTTACTGCGGAGGGGCCACTTGAGCTTCCATGCCAACATAAAGGACCCGATATTGCGGGTAGTACGGCTTTCAGAGCTCGCACGCGCCGGGGGGGGGGGCGCGCGCGCGGGCGCTATGTGCGTTCAGCCACATGCTACAAGCCCATGTGAACTCGGAATTCCAATCGGTCACCGCTCAGGGGCCGCATGAGTTTCCAGGGGACAGCGGCCCTTCTATTCTGGGTAGTGCAGGATGCACAGCCCGCGCGCGCGCGTGCGCGCGTTGTGCGCTGAGCCACTTGGCCGACATGCAACAACCCCGTGTTAACTTGGAAATCCATTCGGCCACCGCCACGGGGCCGCTTGAATTGCCAGGCCAGCACGGCGGTCCTCTGTCGTGGATGATACAGAGTTCACAGCTCGCGCCCGCGCGCGCGGGCGCGTTGTACGCTGAGCTACTTGGCCAACATGGCACAACCACATGCTAACTAGGATATTCAATCTTCTACCGCAACGGGCAACTTCTAGTTTCCAAGCAAACATAGCGGCCCTTCTGGTGTGGAAAGTTCGTAAGTCACTGCTCGCGCGCGCGCGCGCGCGTGGGCGTCCTTTATGCTGAGCCACTTGTGCGACATGCTACAACCCCATGTTAAATTGAACATCCAGTCGGCCATCGCTAGAGAGCCACTTGCGTTTCAAAGCCAATGCGGCGGCACTTCTGTTGCGAGCGATGCAGAGGTCACAACTCGCGCCCGCGCGCGCGCGGGTGCGTTGTGCGCTGAGCAACTTGGCCGACGTGCGGCAACCCTAGGTAAGCTGGGAAAACCAATCGGCCACCGCTAAGGGGCCACTATGGCTTCCAGGCCAACATGACGGCCACTCTATGGCGTGCAATAAAGAATTTACAGCTTAATCGGCACGCTGCAAACTCATGGTTACTCGGAAATCGAATCAGCCAACGATAGGATTGCACTTCAGTTGCCAGGCAATCGTGGCGGCCCTTCTATTATGGGTAACCAAGTGATCCAGAAGTCGCAACTCGCGCGCGCGCGGGTGGGTGCGTTGAGCGCTGGACCACTTGGCCAACGTGCCACAAACCAGTGCTAACCTGGAAATCAATCAGGGGTTCCAAGCCAACACGGCGGCCCGTCTACTTTGGATCAGGGTTCGCAGCTCGCGCCCGCGCGCGCGCGGGCGCGTTGCGCGCTGAGCCACTTGGCTGACATGCTGGAAGCCACCGCAAAGGGGCTACTTGAGTGTGCAGGCCAACATGGCGGCCCTTCTACTGCGGGTAGCACGAAAATTCACAGCTCGCGCGCGCGCGGGCGCGCGCGCGAGGCGCCTTGTACGCTGGGCAACTTGGCCGACATGCTACAAGCCCATGTTAAAGATGGAAAATACCATCGGCCACCGCTAAGGGGCCACTTGAGTTCTCAGGCCAACGTGGCGGTATTTGCATTGCGGAGAATACAGGGTTCACAGCTCGCGCCTGCGCGCGCAGGCGCGGGCGCTCTGTACGCTGCACAACTTAACCGGCATGCTACGACCTTTTGCTAACTTGGAAGTCCGTCGGTCACTGCTAAGGGGCCACTTGAGTTTCTAAGCAAACATGGCGGCCATTCTATTGTTGGTGATACAGAATTCACAGCTCGCGCGCGCGAGCGCAAGCGGGCGCGCGCGCGCGCGTGGGCCCGTTGTACGCTGAACCATTTAACCAAAACGCTACAAACTCGAGCTATCTCGGATATCCAATCGGTCACCGCTAGTGGGCCGCTTGATTTCCCAGGCCAGCATGGCGGCCCTGCTATTGCGGGTAGAACTCACAGCTCGCGCGCGCGTGGGCGCGCTGCGCGCTGAGACACTTGGCCGACATGCTAGAAGCCCATGTTAAATTGGAAAAAGAAATCGGCCACCACTAAGGGGCTGCTTGAACTCCCAAGCCACCATGGCGGCCCTTCTGTTCTGGATAACGCAGAGTGGCGGCTCGCTCCCGCGCGCGCGGGCGACTTGTGCGCTGAGCCACTTGGCCGACATGCTACATCCCCATGTCAATTTGACAATCCAGTCGGTCACCGCTGGGGGGCCACTTTAGTTTCCAGGACAGCACGACTGCCCTTCTTTTGTGGATAACGCAGAATTCACAGCTCGCGCCCGCGCGCGCGCGTGGGCGCGTTGCGCGCTGAGCCACTTCACCGACGCGCTACAAACCCATGGTAAATCGGAAATCCAATCGGTCTCCGCTAGGGGACCACTTGAGCTCCCATGCCAACGTTGCGGCACTTCTATTATAAATGATACAGAATTCACAGCTCGCGCCGGCGCGCGCGCGCGCGGGCGCGTTGCGCGCTGAGCCACTTGGCTGGCGCGCTGCAGCCCCGCGCTACCTGGAACACCCATTCGGTCACCGCCCAAGAACCCCTTCGTTTCCAGGCCCCTTCGTTGCCAGACCGCTGAGAACAACGCAGAAATCACACCTCGCGCGCACGCGCGCGTGCGCGTTGTACGCTCGTCCTCCTCCTCCTCCTCCTCCTCCTCCTCCTCCTCCTCCTTCCTCGCCCAATCCTCCTCCTCCTCCTTCCTCCTCCTCCCTCCTCCTTTCCTCCTCCTCCTCATCCCCCTCCTCCTTCTCCTCCTCCTCCTCCTCTTCCTCCTCCTCCCCCCCAAAGCTTGCGCAGTCAATGTCATCATACTTCTGCTCGCCCCTTTCCTGCTACTTCCGTCGCTCCTCCCTTCTTCCTTTTAGTCCTCGTCCTCCTCGTGTTCCTCCCCCGCACCCCCCTCCCCCGTCCCCTCATCGTTCTTCTGCGCCCTGCCTGTTTCGGCAGGGGCCGCGAATGTGCATTCACGCCCGGGCGTGCCCAGGCTGACCCACGAAATTCGGTTTGACGGCTTCCCCATCAATTTCTCTTCGTTACACGGAATGTTCCCGCACTTCCCTGATCAAGACATTTCGCCTGGGTTGCTGGGTGGGCCGTGATGGATGCGAACAGTAACGAAACCAACTACGCATCCAACCGCCAATGAAACTACACACGGAAAGCCCCACAAACATGTTTCGCACGTGGCGTTCATCGTGCAACAACACTTCCAGAAGGGCGAAAGAGGCGAAGCCTTCCCACAATAAAATTGCGATTTCTGAATTCAAGCACACACAGCCCTTCAGGGCAAAAACAACAACAAACCATAATTCTGGATTTTCCAAACCATGCCTTCGGACAAAAACGTAATTTTGAATATTACATTTTAGTTGTGCCCCCCGGCCTGGCTGTTAGCGTTTTTGGGTGGCCCCCCCTTCCTGTAGACGGCCCCGTCACTAAGACATATGCTTCCGCACCGAACTGCCAGTCAGATATCTTACCCACATTGCGCCAAATTGACAGCCAGTATCCGCACCCCGTGGCCCAACATTGCCATCCAGGGGTCGTCAAGTATCTTCCCCTCTGGCCGGAAACCTCCAGCCCACCACCATCAGCCCGGCCCGAAGTGCTAGCCAAATATACAACTCCCGGTTCTACAACTGATCCGCCGACCCTGCGTCGGCGTGTGTGAGGGGCATGTCCGTTCCCGTCGTTCGTTCGTCGTCGTCTCCGTCGTCTCCTGTCCCTGCGCCCACCCCTTCCCTGGGCCAGTCGTCTCCTGTCCCTGCGCTCCCGCCTGCCCTGGGCTGGTCTCCCCTCCTCCCCTTTCCCCCCCTTCCCTGGGCCCGTCGCCGCTCCCCCCCCCGCGTTTCCGGGGCCTCCCCCTCAAGAGCAAGCAACGCTGTCATTGAGTCGAATGGAAGCCCCTTCCCGTTGATCCCTTTCCTGCCAGGGGGGTGGCCCGGGGGGGGGGTCCCGGGGGCAGGGAGGGGCGTCCCCGGGGAGCCCCGGGGGGGGTCCGGGGGGGAGTCCAGGGGGGGGTCCAGGGGGGGGTCCCGCGTGAGATACGACTCCCCCCCCGGGGGTCCCGGGGCACACACAAAGCCTCAGACGGGCCAAGAGCCGAGGCATTCTACCACGCCCTCTCCTCCCTCCCCCCTCCTCCCTCCATATCCTCATCTCTCCTCTTTCCTCCGTCCCCCTCCAGCAGAACCGAACCGGCATCCTGGACGCTCGGCCACGGGACACCCCAGAACCCAGAATTCCGAGGTCCCCGGGACCCTCCAGGACCCAGCCCTGGGGACCTCCTCCCAGGACCCAGCACCCGGAACCAGCTCCTCTAAAAATCCAGGACTCCCAGGCCCCAGGTCCCAGGACCACTCCTGCACAATGCGGCCCTGCTCGCCTCATCTGGCTCCTGTTCATTTTCCCCCTCTCCTCCTCCTCCTCCTCCTCCTCCTCCTCCTCCTCTTCCTCCTCCTCCTCCTCCTCCTCCTCCTCCTCCTGTTCCCCTCCTCCTCCTCCTTCCTCATGTTCCCCTCCTCCTCTTCCTCCTCCTCCTCCTCCTCCTCCTCCTCCTCCTCCCCCATCCTGCTCCCTGACGTCCTCCGCCTCCAGCTCCTCAACGTCCTTGTCCTGCTCGTCGTCCCCGTCTGCAGGGTCGGCGGCACTGGCCGCAAGGCCCTTCGCAACATCTCTCGAGGGAACTCCACTCAATGAATCGTCAACTGACCCCATAAAAGCCGAGTGCCGAGCCCGTTAATGCAACCCGACCGAATCAGACGAACGAACCGACACCTGACACAAACTACCCCGACCAAAACTGGAGCTGACCTGCTCGCCGCCGTGCCCGTCGAACACCGCAAACAGGGCCCGCTGCTCCAGCGAGGCCGGCAGGGAGCCCACCACGCGGACGGCGTCCTCCATCGCCGGGCGCCAGCCCTGCATCTCCACAGATGCCCAGTCCATGGCCTGCACGGTGCCGCTGGTCGTCGTCTTGGTCCGGTTCGCTGTGCGCCACATCCCAGAGGGACCCTTGTCTGTCAGCCCGGCGACCTTGGCAAGCACGAAGCATACCGAGAGGCCGACCACGATCTTTCGAGTGCCGTCGTGGAGCAGATCTCCACCGGGAATGAAGAACAGCTCGGCAATTGCTATGCGCGAACCCCCTATCTTGAAGGGGGTTTACTGGCTTGCGAGGAACTCTGGCTTCCCCCCTGAACCTAAGCGTATGGGCACGTTCTCGATGTGTTATCCTGACACTGGTCCTCAAGCTGCGTATCACGACAGCGGCAGCAAAGATAAATACAGTGACAACGCGATCAACTGAGGCAAGGGCCAGAACTGTTCATCCCAGCCGCAGCGGCAAAACGATTACTGCAACGCTAACTACAGCTACATGATCAACAATGGCAACAACGCATGTCCTGACATCGGCAGAGACAACAACTCAGTGCACACATCGCATTGCAATTCTACGCGTGAATGCGATTGTTGATACATTCCCGAGCATCCATCAGGCGATAGCGCATGCTCACGTCCAGCGGTGCCCCCCCCCAACAAAAAAACAGCACAACCCCTGTGCTCGTCTGACCTTCAAAAACTTCAAAAAAACTCAATGCCGAGGTGCTGCCGAAACCGATTGGTCACTGCAGCCGTCGAGTGGGCCACGGACGCATGGCAACAGCCCACCGTACTGCCAACAAGACGACGTACAGGTCGCGACCGATGCCGAACACGAGGCGCGCAACCGACGACATCGGCCCGCAGCCCGCGCCGAGGCGCCGCCCTCGCCAGCCGCGCAGTGCCAGGGACCGCGGCACATCACTGAGCCAGGCTGGTAGTGGCCACGACTGCGACGACGATGGTAAAGGGCACCCAGGACACACAAATAAATACACACGCATAAACATATGCCCCATCTTTTCCTATAGTTGTTTGATGATCGTCTTCCCCACCACTTCCCATAGTTTCCCATATTTTCTGGGGAATCGACGATTAATTGTGTCTGTGTGTTTTTTCCCCTCCTGAGATGACCGCGCCGGCGCTGAGGATCATCGACGAACATGTTACAACCGGGGCGCTGCAGAAAGGATCCTCTTCGTTGGGGAGGGGCTCCGTGCTCCTTAATTGCTTCACCGTTTGCCTCAGATGTTCCTCAGGACTCCGATGGGAAATCGAGGCTCAAGTTGTGGAAGAGAGGGGCCTCGTTCCTAATGTAGGCTCTCTTAGGTCAACGCCCCGACTATACAGTTGGGACGTTGACCTAAGGAACCCTGAATAAGGCACGAGGCCCCTTTTTTCATGATTTGAGCTTCGCCTTCCCATCGAGAACCTCAGGAAGACCAGAAGCGAACTGTGAAGCAACTAAGGAACACGGAGCCCCTCCCCAACGAAGAGGGTTCCTTAGGTCAGCGCCCCGACTGTACGACCCATTACCATACACTCTTCACTGTGACAACGTTACAGACAGGGGGCAGCTCGCTCTCCCGCCTGCGCCAACAACACCGCTTGCAGTCGGGGCGTTGACCCATGAAGCCCTAAGCAAGGAACGAGGCCCCTTGCTCCCATGAGTTAAACTTCGATTCCCCATGGAAAACCTCACGATAACATAAAAAGAATCTGGTACAACAGTCAAGGATCACGGAGCCCCTCCCCAGCGAAAAGGGTTCCTCCTTCAGTGCCCCGACTGTATCGCGCGGCGGCCCCTTTCGTTTGTCTACCTGGTGCTCTTCTTCGTCCCGCAAACCTCTCAAGACCGCCACAGCACGCCTGAATGACGGCAGGATGCCCCCAGGCTGGAGCCACAGACTCCTCAGAGGACCCAAAATGAACCACAAGGCGTCGGAACTGGACGAACAAGCCCCCAAGGGATGCCCAAGGAAGGCCAACAATTGGTTTCCAATCAGGACTGTTTACTCGCCTATTCGGCCTAAGATGTACCACCGATAGCTCCAGTGTGCCCCAAGACGGCCCCCGAGATCTCCGAGAAGCCTCGAAGACGCCCCCGGACCAACGACAGCCGAAGAAACATCCAAGACAGCACAGACCCGCCCTAAAAAGGGCTCCAAGACTATCCGACCGAATGGTCTCAAGATGGGGTTCCCGATCCTCTTCTAGAGAGCCTGGTGGAATCCGCGCGGCCCTAAAACCCTCAAGTGGCACCCACGAGGCCTTCCAGGCCTTGAAGAGGTCCCCGATAACGCCCCACGAGGCCCCCACGGAGCTCCAGAGGAGCCCCCAATAAGCATCCACGAGGCATCGCAGACGCAATCCACTGTTGCAACCACGCCACACTGCAACATCGCGGCAACGCTTCCCAGACGGCCCCTCATTTCGAGGCTGCGCTGGGACGGTGGTGGAGGTTGCCACAGGCAGCTGGACACCGCTGCGAATGCAATCACGATTGTGACTATGGAGGCGATGACGACGCCAGTGGTCGTAACGATGGGAAGGCTCGATGCCGCGCTCCTCGCGCGAACGTCGCGCCTCCATACTATCATGTCAACGGGCCCCTGCTAGGCGACACGCAGTGGTCTACATTATCTGGGGCACAAAGTCGCACCGTTTCAAGGCCTGCATACTCTGGTACTGAAAACTGATATGATCATGTCTCGCTATCTCCGACCAGCCTAATCAATGTGTTCTGGCGTCATGGCCTCAAAGTGCTTGGGCCTGGGGTTCTGGATTATCGAGCTAGCAATCCGGTCAATTGGCGCTGGATTGATTGTATTCGGATGCTTTCGCATGGGAACTTGAACTGTTGCTCACCTCGAAAACATGGTCTCCATTCAGAGAAGCGTCCTCAAGAGAAAGCTCGCCATTGAATACCGCTTCCGCGAGGGACCCCTAAACATCAACATCGCAGAGGCAGTTGCATCATGCATCAATAG
>CAUYUJ010001658.1:162500-190000 GCA_963575745.1 Prorocentrum cordatum
ATGTAGGGGTCGTCGGTAGCGCAGCCTGTTCTTGGGAGGTCGTCGCGCGAGGCTCTTGCGTCGGAGCATATGTCTGTTTCCCGCATTGGGAACACCTGGCAACACGCATTCAGCAGGCTGGGATGGAGGACGGAGGGGGGAAGAAGTAAGGATAGGGGAAAGGGGAAGGGAGGAGCGGCGGAGGGAGGAAGGACGGGGGGAGGGAACGGTAGGAGGGGTAGGGAAGAAAGATGAGGGACGAGGGATGAGGGAGGAGGGGCAGCCGGATGGAAAAGGGGGCTCACCATCCGCCTCCCGTTCGAGATGTATTTGCCACTTCTTCAACGACGAAGTCCCCGCGTGGCACATCTTCGCAAGCCGATCATGGATGATGTTCCCGCGCCAGCCTTCCTCCATGTTCGAACGGCCAGGTAACAATTTGCTGTTGGTTTGCAGCGTTGGGGGTGGCCAATTAAGATAAAGAAGCCGCACGGAATGGAGGCCCGAAGAAGAGGGGTTTCGGGAAGCCCTTGAACTTTCCTTACCAATGAAGCTTAAGCTCGAGACATCCTCACTGTTTGCTCATTGACCAGGTCCCCGTTCCGAACTTCCTCAAAACTCAGTCGGACAGAGGGGCACCACTGGCGGCCCGAACTCAACCAATCCCCTCTTCACCCTGTCTGTTCGTCTACATCCTTTCCACTCATACCCCCTCACCCATAGCCTGCCCTTGTTGCCCTTCCTGCCCCATCGTCATCTCGCGTGCGCATCATCGCGCTCTCCCTGCCCCAATCGTCCTGCTCCTGTTCCTCCTCCGCAGGCCACTCCCCCCACCAATCAGCTGCTCCACTCATCCCAAGCGCCAGCCAGGGAACGCCAGAGCAAAAGAATCCCGTGCAGTGCGCGCGCGAACATGCCACATGACCCGCGCAAATGTCTCGCGAGGCCTGCACCTGCGGGCAACGCGAGCAATCGCGCGGAATCGTTGCAATCTCCCGGGCCACATGGGAAATGTCCGCGAACTTCTTCCTCGCGGGGGGGGCCTGCAGGGATGGCGAGTTTCGCGCGGGGGGGGGCCGTCAACGGCGCGCAGTGCTCTCGTTGGGGCCTCTACAGAGGCGGCAGGCGGGGGCGCGGGCGCCGCCCAGCTGAGCTGGCCGTCGCTCCAGCAGAGCCGCCGGGCCTGAGCGGGGGAGGGCAGCGCCTGCGGCTGAGCGAGCCCCGCGGAAGACGGCGAGGCGAGCCGCGGGGAGCAGAGGGGTTGATGGGGCAACGACAGGGGGGGGGGGGCTGGCTTAGGGGGCGCGCGTCGACCTGGAATCGGCGATACCTCGCCGATAGATCGGCGATGGGCCTCCGATCGTGAATCCGCGCCTTCCTGGGCAGCTTGGGGCCATCGGGCCCCACTCGGCGAGGAATGGGCGATTGGGGGTCGATGCGCCCCCCCTAATTCTGCGAATCCCCGCCTCGCTGTTGCCCCTGAGGGGCGCAGGCCAGCCGAGTTGGCCGGCCGTGGCCGAAGCCACCGCCCGGTCGAGCGAGGCCCAGCGGGTCGGGGGCCGGGCCCGGCGCGGCCTATTTTTTCCGGTGTACGGACGGCCAGATCTTCCCGAGTTGCAACCGGCACTTCCCGAGGTGGCGGGGTGGCCGGTTTCCCAAGTGGAACGTCCGCTTCCCGAGCTGGGACCTTTACCGGCGGGAGCGGGGTCGAGCGCGGGGCCCCCCCGGTGGCCTCTGGGGGTCCCCGGGGCCCGCGGGGCCCGGGGAGCTGCTCGGGCCGAGGGCGGGGTATCCCCTGCGGCCCTCGACGGGCCGCACCACGGGGGCCGCCGGGGCGACTGGCTCGCCGCAGCTGCGGGCAGAGCGGCGAGAGAGATGAGCCGCGCAGCGGGCTCAGAAGCACAGGGTGGCTGGCACTCGGCGGCGACGTCGAGCGCAACCTCGTGGTCGCACCAGGCAACGACAGACCCAGAGATCCGATGTCGTGATTTTTTCCGTACGGGGTCCCCGGAAGTCTCGACCCATTCCCCAGGGCTGGCTTTTCATCCTGAATCGTTTTTCGACGGTCCCGAGGCCTGGCGAGGGCCCCTTGGGGGCGAAATTTGCGTCACAAGGTTTCGTCTTGATTTTTTCAATTCGCTGGATCTCTGGGGACGAGGCATCGGGCCAAAGGCTGGTCATGTATGCCCCAGGCGTGCCAAGGTGGCGGGGCGGGGCCCTGCGGGGGGGGGGGGGCGACGACTCCACGTTGGCAGCGGGCACCCGCGGGGTCCCCCGGTGGCCGTGCCGGGGCAGGGTGGCGCAGGGTGGCGCTGGACGGGGTCGCTCCTCCTTGGCGCCGCTCACTCTCTCCCTCTCTCTCTCTCTCCCTTTCTCTCTCGTACACACACACACACTCTCTTGCGGGCCCCAGGAGTATACACCACCACCACCACCTCCATGCCTCCTGTCTCCTCTACCGTCCTCTTCCTTTCATCCTTTCCTGGGAGAGGGAGGGCATGGAGGAAAGTGGTGGTGTATTTCCCGACCATCGTGTGTTGTTGGGTCCTCGTTTTGAAGACACGGTCCCCGCGTTCTCCTCCTACTCCCCATCCTCCCCCTCCTCCCTGCGTTTCACCCACCCAACACAGCGCTTCGTAGTCCCATAGGGAGCTCCACCGAAGGCCCCAGTGCCACCGCCCGCATGGCGCCGCCGCCCCATTTTGGCACACCCCTCGCACGCTTCGTGGCCCCATAGGGAGCCCCACCGAAGGTTCCCATGCAACCGCCCGCATGGCGCCGCCGCCCCATGTTCGCACACCCCTCGCACATTTCGTGGCCCCACAGGGAGCTCCACCGAAAGCCCCAGTGCCACCGCCCGCATGGCGCCGCCGCCCCATCTCGGAACACCCCTCACACGCTTCGTGGTCCCATAGGGAGCTCAACCGAAAACCCCAGTGCCACCACCCGCATGGCGCCGCCGCCCAATTTTGGCACAACCCTCATACGCTTCGTGGCTCCATAGGGGCCCCACCGAAAGCCCCAGTGCCACCGCCCGCATGGCGCCGCAACCCCATGTTGGCACACCCCTCACACGTTGCGTGGCCCCGTAGGGAGCTCCATCTAAGGCCCCAGTGGCGCAGCCCACATGGCGGCGCATCCCGGGAGGGAGCCAGCCTGCTCGCACGTTCTGCTCCGCGCGGCGGACGACCCGCGCGCGTCGCAGGGACCCCTTCGGGGCGAGCAGCGTGCGTCGCGGGGACTCCGCGAGGCGCTTCGCCGGCGGCCTTGGACGTGGGCGTGCATGCACAGGCAAAGAAGGAGACGAAGAACGGAAAGGAAGCGGGCGCGATCCTCGTGAGAGGCGCGCCGACATGGGCGTCGACATTAATGCACGTAAACTCACGCGCGCGCAGACTCATCCACAATCATACTCACGCGCTCTCAGTCTCTCGCACACAGACCAATCGTTTTCGCTCGCGTTGTGTGCCCCACCACGCATGTCCGCAAACCCCTCACACGGCTCGTGGCCCCATAGGGGACGCGGGCGAAGATGATATTTATACTTGCGGTATTCACAGCTGCATATGTTTGGGTCCTTCGCCAGGCTTGTTTTTGAGCCCCGTATGTTTGGCATCGTGGCAACGCGTGCTGCGGCCAATTGGAGGCGGAGCCCTACCGAGAGCGGAAGGAAAGCGGGCCGGCCCAGCTCACGCAGCGGGAGATTCCTGGTCCTCTCGGGATCCACCAAGGGGGGGTGACCCTGAGGGGGGACATGATTTCGATCCGCTGGTGCATCTAGTTGCCGCCAAGAGATGACTCTCGCATGCTCCACCTATCTGCAACTATCGGCAATTATCGGAAGCTGCCAGCGGCTGGGGGGCATCTGTTTTGGGCGGTTCGGTGCAAAAACCGATCGAACTCACACACGCACACGCACACGCACACGCACACGCACACGCACACGCACACGCACACGCACACGCACACACACACAAACACACACACACATTCACGTACACACACACACACACACACACGCACACGTGTGTTGCGTCGCGGCCACGCGCGCGGTGGAGCGTCGTCGCACCCAGACACACAGACACCCACTTCACATGCACGTCGAGATACAGGGTTCCTCCTCCTCCTTCTCCTTCGCATCCTCCTCATCGTCGGACCCTTTTCCTCCATCTCCTCGTCCTCGAATACCTGCGAAGACATCACGCGCCGCAGGCTCGTATCCTCTCACGTGAACAAGACTAGGGTGCCGGCAAACCCTGGAATTATCCGCATACGTTGACAGTCGTCTGCCCGTCTACCGCACGACCCAACCATGCAACGATACACCCAAGCTGCGATGCCAATTCCCCTGAATAGGTCCCCAAAGCGCGGTGAGAATCCGCGAGAACACGCTTTGACCATCCTTTGCGTCGTACACCAGGGCCCACTCACGAAGATACGAAGCCTCTGCGATGCGCTGCGAAGAAAACGAAAGAACCGACGCCCCACTGCAGAACGGGCGCATCCTCATGGCGGTCGCTGACAGCAAACCCGCCGCGCGCGTGCCGGACGGTGCCCCGGTCTCGTATTGGCCCTGCCAGCAGAATGGCAGAACTGAGGAAGACGGGCAGCCAATGCCACACGCCAAAAATCTGTATCCCTGTCCAGGGCTCGGCAGCAGGTGTCGGGCGGGTTGTCATGGTGGCTGACATGGACGGGGGGCCGAAGAGAAACGCCCGGAAGGGACCCTTGAGGGCCGCTTGCTTCACTCCCCATCTAGGCCACCCACCATTGCCACCCGCCCGCAGGTGCACGATGTCGATGCAACCCTTCCCGCGGCCCGATCGATAGACGGGCAAGTAGGGCAGCTCAGAATGGACTCTGCCAGTATGGTTCTGCCTTGATTCTAGACCCCCAACCCGTACTAAGAGACTTCGGCAACAGTGCTGTACCGCGCTCTCCTGTTCAATTTTTACGCCCTAGCTGAATCACAGACTCCCGCCGTCCACTAAGCGATGTTGAACCAGCTGGTATACAATTATCATGGTACGGCTTGGTGATAGGGGCAAGATTCTACTGCAACTCCCGCTCGGCCTCCTCCCTTCCCCTCCTCCCTGCCTCCCCCCTCCTCCTCCTCCTCCTCCTGCTCCGTCCTTCTCCTCCTCCTCCTGCTCCGTCCTCCTCCTCCTCCTCATCCTCCTCCTCGTCCTCCTCCTCCTACTCCTCATCCCCCCCTCCCCCCTGCTCCTCCTCCTCCTCCTCATCATCATCCCTCCTAACTCATCCTCCCTCCTCCCCCCCTCCTCTTCCTCATCCCTCCTCATGCCTTCACCCCTCCTCCTCCTTCTCCTGCCTCCACCTCCTGCCCCTTCCTCCTCCTCCGCCTCCTCCTCCTCCTCTTCCTCCTCCTCCTCCCTTCCCTGGGGGCCCCCCTCCTCCTCCTCCCTCCGCACCCAGAGTATTTTCGGGCGGCACCGTGGCCAAGCTCGTGGCAATCGGCAAGTTGAAAACATCCTGTCATGACCCAAGCGCCAAGCAGCAAGCGACCCCCCCCCCCCGGCGCCAGATCGCTGCGCGCGTCCTGTCATCGGCGGATCTGGCGTCGGCCCTCCGATGCCACGAAACGGAGCCGACGCAGGAGAAGCAGAAGGGAAGGTGGACGACGGCTGATTAAAGCAGCATGGGACGCACATGGACATACTAATACTATATGTCCTCCTTGGAGGCGCGCGTCCGACCCGAACATACAGGGCCCATCTTGTAGTATATCGTTTCCCGAGCGGTGTGGCCAGAAAGCGCCCGCCACGACGCATGTACTATAAGATTTCTCGGTGCGCGCGTCGCCCCTGGGGGGGCGACGCACATATAGTATAAGTATGTTGGGGTGTTGCCGACAGCATGGAGGGGCGGAGGAGCGGAGGACTAGAGGGCCCAGAAGCGACATCGATGCAGTCGGGGCGTGGACCCGAGGAGCGATAACTAAGGAACGGAGCCCCCTTGCTTTATCCCAAGGCATAACGCATAGGGAACGATAAAAAACAACTAACGCACAAGGAACTGTAAATAACGCATGCAAGCCTCGGGAACGACCGCTCACGGTAAGTGTTCCTTTTGAAAAGCAAGTGTTCCTTGTTTTGAAAGCCTAAGCAAGTGTAGCCTGTGCGAGCCTAAGCAATGCCCCTTTCGAAAAGTAAGTGTTCCTTACTCAAGCCGCTCACTGTAAGCCGGATCGGCGACCCACACGAATCGGGTGGGCGGACATCGGCAGCCGAGCCCGGAGAGGTAGCATCGGCGGAGATCGGCAGGCCGGTCGGCCTCCCTGAAGGAAGCCAGGATCCGAAGCGGAGTGCGAAGTCGGACTTCGAAGCGGAAGCGCAAGGCATCGACCTCGAACCAAGCCGAATCGGAGGGACCGAGACGCGCCCTGGGAGGAGGCCGATCGAGGCACCGAGCTCTCCGAACGCGTTGGTCCTTCTGGGGCCCCGTGGAGGGCTCCGAGAGGCCTCCGGGGACGGCAGGGGGCCTCCAGAGGCCTCGGAAGATCTCCAGCGACAGATCTCCAGGGGGGGGAGGGGAGGATGCTGCGAGGGAAGGGGAGGGAGGAGGGAGGAGGGGGGGGTTGGGGGGGAGGGGTGGGGTGGGCATGGGGGGGAGCGGAATGCGTTGGGGAAGGATGCTGCGACAACCCCCCAGCCTCCTGGCTTTGTCGGCTGGCCGCGGCAACCCGCTTCCTCCTCCTCCTCCTCCTCCTCCTCCTCCTCCTCCTCCTCCCTCCTCCTCCCCCTCCCCCTCCCCCTCCCCCTTCCTCCTCCTCCTCCTCCTCCTCCTCCTCCTCCTCCTCCTCCTCCTCCTCCTCTCCTCCTCCTCCTCCTCCTCCTCCTCCTCCTCCTCCTCCTCCTCCTCCTCCTCCTCCTCCCTCCTCCTCCTCCTCCTCCCTCCTCCCTCCTCCTCCTCCTCCTCCTCCTCCTCCTCCTCCTCCTCCTCCTCCTCCTCCTCCTCCTCCTCCTCCTCCTCATCTCGGACTGACCAAATCCTCGCGGACCCCTTGAGTTGGGAAACCCACGTGGGAGCAGTGAGGCATGATCCAAGAGGTACGGGTACAAGACGTAGTCGGAAGATGCTCCAAAAGACGGCAGAGACACAGCAAACAGAGAGGCTCCTTTAGTGAGGGAGGCAAGCTGACGAATAAGAATCAGCTGACGAAGGCGACGACTGAATAGGATAATTGAGGAAGCGGGTAAGACATTGAATTATAAATGATGGCAGCTCGCCACTTCAGGAACGGGTGAGACGTTGCCCCGACAGTAGGCAACTCTTTATCTCCCCGAAGAGCAAACAGGCACAACTCTGCACACGTGCAGGACCGACGACAAAGCTCGACACTGCGGCCTGGACCACTGACAGAGAAAGGGCGGCACTAAAACCAGAACGGTCTGCCTACATTCCGCCCCCTTCTCCGTCGTTCGCCGCCCTCGCACTTCCGTGCCCTCTCCGCCAGACCCTTTCTCATTCACCCGTCTGGCACGTATCCTCTTCCCTCTGGGCCAGCCGCGAGAAGTGCGCAATGCTGGGCTATCTTCGCTCTCCGGGGTCGGTTCGGTCGGTTCGCGGAAGAATAATCATATCCGAAGGACCCCCCCCAAACAGGGAGAACACCGAGTCCTCGACCCTCGAAACTCGTCCCCCGACGTCGACGGCTTGAACTGACCGGAAAGAAGACAGGGGGGGGACGGGGAGGCAGGCAAAAACATGAGGACGATGAGGAGAATGACGGGGACGGCGATGACGAGGAACGTGCGAAGGCGGAGGAGGAAAGGACGGAGGAGGAGGAGGAGTAGGAGGGGAAAAACACCATTTGTGCCCACTCTCCCCCACAAACCTCCGCCATCAACCGCGAGATCCTTGCCTGTCCCGTGCCTGCCGTCCCACGCCCTCCCCGTTCCACCCATCAAGGTGTGTGCGTGTGCGTGTGCGTGTGCGTGTGTGCGTGTGTGCGTGTGTGCGTGTGAGCGTGTGTGCGTGTGTGCGTGTGTGTGTGCGTGTGTGTGGGGGTGGGTTTGCGTGTGTGCAGTTATGTTTGTGTTTGTGTTTGTGCTTGTATGTGTGTTTGTGCTTGTGTTTGTGTTTGTGTTTGTGTTGGTGTTGGTGTTTGTGTGTGTTTGTGTTTGTGTGTGTGGTTGTGCTGTTGTTGTGTGTTTGTGTGTGTGCGTGTGTGTGCTTGTGTTTGTGCTTGTGTTTGTAAGTTTGTATGTGTACGTGTATGTGTATGTGTATGTGTATGCGTTTGTGTTTGTGTTCGTGTTTGTGTTTTGTGCTGGTGTTTGTGTTTGTGTTCGTGTTTGTGTGTATGTGTTTGTGTTGGTGTTGGTGTTGGTGTGTTTGTGTGTGTGCTTATGTTTGTGTTTCTGTTTGTGTGTGTGTTGTGCGCATGTTGTGTGTTGTGTGTGTGTTTTGTGTGTAGTTTGTGTTGTGTTGTGTTGTGTTGTGTTATGTTGTGTGTGTGGTGCGTGTGTGCGCGTGGGTGTGTGGGTGTGTGGGTACGTGTTGTGTGTTGTGTGTGTGCGTTGTGTGTATGTATGTGTGTTGGAGGTCTGCGCTGGATGAATGGCCTCCGTGAGGATTGGCCAGGGGCGGGGGAGAATCAAGACCAAGTCCGCCCAACTCCTGCCAACTCCTCCTCCTCCTCCTCCTCCCTCCTCCTCCCTCCTCCTCCTCCTCCTCCTCCTCCTCCTCCTCCTCCTCCTCCTCCTCCTCCTCCTCCTCGCCTCCTCCTCCTCCTCCTCCTCCTCCTCCTCCTCCCTCCTCCCCCCCTCCTCCTCCTCCTCCTCCTCCTCCTCCTCCTCCTCCTCATCCTCCGCTTCGTCCTGGTGCAGTTGTGTCACCTCGGATTTGCTCTTCACTCGGCGGTGGACAAACCTCCCTTCAGTAAACCTCCCCATTAAGGAAAACGGCCTTGGACCGAAACCGACGGACCTGGACCCGCACAAATGACGGCCGCGACGCCCTCCCGCGAACCGAAAACGGCCAATTCACTAATCGACGTGTCAGGGTAGGAGGTCTGTCCACCCCCGATTCACTGCCCTGGGCCCCAGAAGCGGCCCCTTAAGAGACCGAATTAAGGTAGACCGTCTTCTCGAGCCCACAACCCCGAGCCTCCCCCGCCCGCCTGCTGGCCGGAACCCGTGCTGGGCCACCTCAGACCCCCAGCCGACTCGTCCGACTCCAGACTCACCCCCTCTCACCCCCTCTCGCCCCCAGGACAGCCCAAAATCGAATCGACAGGTCGGACCGGCGATCGAACTGAATCGGCTCGGCGAAAATCGGCAGCCGAGTCGGGAAAAGCCGAACAGGCGGAAATCGGCAGGCTTGTAGGCCTCCATCGAGAAAAATCTGATGGGCCTGCTTTCCACCACCACCACCACCATAAGTTGGATGGGGGAAGGGAGGAGGAGGAGGAGGAGGAGGAGGAGGAGGAGGAGGAGGACCCCCTCCCCCTCCAACTTATGGTGGTGGTGGTGGTGGAAAACAGGCCCATCAAAATCGGAATCCGCAGTCGAATCGAAATGGAATCGGGGGCCCGAATTGAGTCGAAGCGGAGGGATCGAACTGAGCCCCGCCCCTCGCGCCCCCGCGCGAGGGCCCCGGTGGAGCCCCTAGGGGCGAGCCCCTGGTCTCCCCTGCGCGCGTGGGCTGGCCCAGCCGCGCGCTCGCTCTCCCTCGACCGCCTGCGCCAAAAAAAGTGTGAAGTGATGGGCCTGTTTTCCACCACCACCACCATGAGTTGGAGGGGGGAAGGAGGTGGAGGAGGAGGAGGAGGAGGAGGAGGAGGAGGAGGAGGAGGGAGGAGGAGAAAGATGAGGAGGAGGATGAGGATGAGGAGAGGAGGAAGAGGAAGATGATGATGAGGAGGCGAAGGAGGAGGAGAGGGTGGAGGACGAGGAGGAGGAGGAGGTGGAGGAGGAGGAGGGCCCTCTCCCCCTCCTACTTATGGTGGTGGTGGAAAAGAGGCCCATCGTGCAGATTGGCTCGGCAGGGTTGCAGGGGCGGGGGCCCAGCGCAGATCCAAAAGACCCACTTGGACCATCGGAAAATTATGTATGTTCATGCCGTGCAGATGTCTTCCTTTGTTGAGGGGTTGGTCCGCACCGCCGCCAGGGTACCCATGACGGTCTGAGGGGAACTTGGTCCTCAGCCTCAAGCGCTCCGCGACCTCCCCGTGGAAAACGGTCTTTGGCAAGATCTTTGTTCAGTCGAACTCGAAAACTCGAATGGCATGGAGCTGTTGGGTTGGTCGATCCGACTCCTGGAGAGCTGCTCGGGAGCGGCCAAGAGGGGGGTGTCCAAGAGGGGGGGGTGCAAATCATGACTGGCGGCATGTGCGCGGCCCAGCGGGGGGGCCAGGGACGTAATGAAACAAGAAAAGGCGCCATGAGAGCTGGGGAAATATCACGGCCCCCGCCATGATATCCACCCCCCCCTACTCCAGATTCTCGTAATAAAAGGGAGGGGGTCTCAACCCTCCCAGACGAGAAGTTTTAGACCCCCCCCCCCGTGGGAGAACCTTCCATAACATCGTCCCCAGACCCCCCCAGGCCCTCCAAGATAGCCTGGAAGAGACCCCCCCCCGAAATGAGACCCCCCTCCCTTTGTTGCGAAATCTGGAGTAGTCATCACCCCCCTCTCTGCCGCCCCCGAGAGCTGCTCCTGCAGCGCACGCGTGCTGCCAACCTCGCTAAAGCCGGCTCGCTCCCTGCCCTGTCGGCCGCAGGCGCCCGACCCTGCCCGTGTGATCCTTTTTGACCTCGCCCTGCGTCGGGTGACATGCCACCATCCTCCGATACTCCAGGTTTCGTAATAAAGGGAGGGGGGTTTCATTTCGTGGGGGGGGGTCTCTTCCAGGCTATCTTGGAGGGCCTGGGGGGGTCTGGGGACGATGTTTGGGAGGGTTCTCCCACGGGGGAGGTCTGAAATGGCTTGTCTTGGAGGGTCCAAACCCCCTCCCTTTTATTACGAAATCTGGAGTACCATGCCCAACTACGGGCCCATCAGCAGATCTCCTACAGTCAAAAACCCTACTAAGGACGCGCGGTAAGGGCGCAAGACCCTTGGAAGCCGAAGTTGGGATTTGGGGGGCGGCGGACGACGAAAACCACAAGGACGCAAGGGCAAGGAAGAGCAAGGACGCAAGGGTACCCTGAGCAAAGTCGCGCGTCCTTATTAGGGTTGACTGTACACACTCCCGGTGTCCTCTCTACCTTTATCATCGGTGCCGCTTCGTCCTCCGCCGCCAACCCCACTCGCAACAAGCTTGGTCGGCACCACAAAGTGCGCCCTGCGCATGAGAACCGAGCATCGCTCCACACCTCACGTCGCCTCCGCATGAGATGGGACCCGCGGCGCCCTGTGAACACATAGGGGCGGCCCCAAGCACAGGTTCTGTCAGCACGGCTCTCCTGAAGCCCATCATGCCGCAGGAGTTCTGTTGGCACACGTGGAAACGCATCCCTTCTCACTCTTGCAGTCAAAGCTGATGAGACAGGTGCGCGATTAGGATGCACCGTGTTGAAGCTTTTCGAGCGGGGCTGGCCCTCGAATTGGGTGAAGGATGGACAGGAGAGGCAAGGATGAAAAGGGTGCTGTTGGAAGGTTATCCATCCTTCCATCGGCTTCGACTGCGCCCTACACCTCGCGCTCGTTCCCTCAACATCCTCCGCCCCTTGCCGTCGCTCGGACGTCCATTTCCTGTGCATGTTCGGTGTCGTGCGTGTTTTTTTTCCGCTCGATGATCCAGGATGTTCCTCAAGGGTCCTCGCCGAGAAACAAATACACCGGTCCGAACGATGCCAGGGCCCTCTCACTCCTGCCCTGCCCTCGCCGCCCTCCTCCCCCCCCCGACCTGCACGGCCCGTCGCCGAAACAAAAAATCAGCGCGTCTGCCCCGCTCGTGGGGGGACGAACGAGATACTCGCTGGCTGTCTCCAGCAGTGGCGCGCGCACATGCCTCCACAAGAGGCTTGGCAGCGAACGAGAATGGGGCACTGTTGCCAGACTGGGTACGTAACGTACTGGCGAGCTCGGTCGCAGACACGAGCAACAGGCTACAAACTGGGCATGCTGTCAGGCGATGAATGAGACAGGGATGGATTGGGTAAAAGTTGAACCTGTGCTGAGCACTGCACGCCTACATGCGCAGTCTAACACGATGCAGTGTATGGCAGCACAAGGCCATCCAGTAAACATCATGGCACAGCGTAGCAGAGCATCTCATAGCACCGCAAGCAAATCATGGCACAGCAGCATCGCGTGGCATGTGCTTGGCCCAGAGAGGGAGATAGGGCCCCGAGAGATTTCCAAGCGGGCCTGACAGGCTGTCAAGAGGGCCCCAGGAGGGTACCGAATGCTGCCAAGATCGCCCAGAGCCTCTGTGGCTGACTCTTGGCTTCTGCGATCCTCTGTGCTGCCAAAGAGACACCACGAAAAGGCTCCGCGGCACCCCTACGGGATACCCCTCGCCCTGCCGCTACCAGAGGAGATACGAGAGGGGAACGTGCAGGCGATCGGGCGGGTCCCCTCCTTTTTTGTCCCCTATTTGCCTCTGTGCTTCCCTGGTCAACACTATCCGCCTAAAGAGCTGCTTCTTCATTGCTATCACTCGGCGCCGCGGTGGTCACCGCTCGTCGGCGTACAGAAATGAAGGGGCCCAAGGACACACAACTAAATACGCACAAATTTCAAGATTTGCCATAGTTGTCCATATGTTCTGGGTTTTCGTCTTCCCCCCACGTCCTATGTTTCCCCTATATTTTCCTCGGAGTCGACGATTAATTGTGACTGTGTGTTTCTTGTCCCTTCCTGAAGAAAGCCCTCGCGCCCGCTTGGAAGCTGTGTCTGTCTTCGGAGAAGGCTGAGAGACCTTCTCGGAAGGCCCGAGGCTTAGGTCGGGCGTGTCTCCCCACAAGCAGATCTGGGAGAATAAATAACAACTGTTCAAAAACACGCTCAAACATACCCAACAAATGCTCAACAAATCGTCCCCAAACTAATATATCTACTATTTTTGGATATTCCTCCCGTAGAGGGCCAGGCCCGACTCAACCCGAGGCTTTCCGAGCCTTCTCAGAAGGTCCGCCCCGTCCTGAAGAAAGCCCTCGCGCCTTCTTGGATGCCATGACTGTCTTCGGAGAAGGCTTAGAAACCTTTCAGGGGGACGTAAGACCCGGGTACAGTGGACTCGGAAATCTCCGACGAGGTCGTCAAAAAAATGACGAGGCCGAGCCTGCATTTTGACGAGGCCTCCCGCTGCAGACATCCCACGAAACTCCTCCTCGTCAAAATCCGAGGCGCGGTCGTCAAAAAACGATGGCGAACCCGAGTCCTGGCAAACCCGGGTATTACGCTCCCCCGAACCTTATCAGAAGGCCCGAGGCTTTCCAGGCCCCCGAGGGTTAGACGCCTTCTCAGAGGGCCCGAGGCTTTCCAGGCCTTCTCAGAAGGCCCTGCCCCCTCGGCGTCCCCGCCCTGGGCTCGCCGCGGACCTGCCCCCCCTTCCCGGGGTGACGCAGGGCTCGACGCCGGCGGGGTTTGGGAACGGCTACAAACACCTACGGACAGCAGCTCGCACTGATACCGTCGGGCCGCTGAAAGAAGTAACGCTGCATGAGGAACGAAGCCCCTTCTCGGCCTTGTCAGCGCCTCCGTGCCCGAGGAGGGCAAGAGGAACAGCACTGGAGGAACCTAAGGAACATAGAGCCCCTTCGGAAACTGTTCCATATTTCAGCGTCTTGACTGTACGCACGTTGGGATCTGCCAGGAATGGCTAGGCAGCTGAGGAACTCCCACCTACAACCGCCATATCGCAAGCACAACGTTATGCCGCCATGCCTCACCAGCAGGCTGCCTGTAGGCGCCACAGGTGGCTTGCGAGCACCGCCACATGCCCGAGAGCACATCGATGTGCCTGTGAGAGCGCTGCAAGAACCTGCGCGCAACACACTGCACCTGACAACAACACGAAGGCGAGTGCGAGCACTACGTCAGCCTGCGAGCACCACACTGTGCTTGCGAGCACCACAGCGCGCCTCAGAACACTAACGTGTCCTTGCGACCTCCATGGACGGTGAGGGAAGCCGGACCCTGCTAGTACCATAATGCGAGCGCGAAAACCACAGGGACCACGCGCATGCGAGCACAACAACATAACCTGCGAGAGCGCCAGCAATACGCGTGAAAACATCACAGCATGTTTCGAAAGCCACGACGAGCTTGAGAACATCACACTGTGCCTGAGAGCGCAACCAGGAGCTCGGAACATAACGAGGAGGTGGAGGTGGAAACAGCATCAGCATCACCAACAACCACGACAACAGCAACAACAACAGCAACAACAACACCAACAACAGCACCAACAAACAACACCAGCAGCAACACCAACAACAACGACCACAACAACACACAGCAGCACCAACAACAACAGCAACAACACGAACAACGGCCACAGCACCAACAACCACAACAGCAACGATAACAACAACAATCATGTTCAGACTGTTCGCTCATACCTGCTCGAATGTCATTCAACGTGTCATTCCCCAAACCCTCGGTACCCGCCTTCTTCGTCTTCGATCGTACCCCTTAGGGGGGTATACCCCTCTTCACTGCAAGCCGGGCCCCGGCAAGCGGCGGGTCGGCCGCGGACCGTCTGCCTGGCCAGCGGCATCGCTGATCGGCGGCAACCCGACCCCAAGAGGGACGGACAGGGGACCGACGACGACGACGACGACGACGGCGACGGCGACGGCGACGGCGACGACGAGCGAAAGCGAGAGCGAGAGCGACAGCGGGGCCACGACGGGCAGGAAGGGGGCCACGAAGGGCGACAGCGGGGCCACGAAGAGCATGCGTATGGGGCCACGAAGGGCAGAGAATGCGGGACCACAGAGAGCAACGACGGGGCCGCGAAGGGGTAGCAGCGGGGTCACGTAGGACAGCGGAGGGGCCACAATAACGAGCGACAGCGGGGCCACGAAGGGCATACGTATACGGGGCCACGACAGGCGCGAACGAGCGGGGGCCACGAAGGGCCTACGAAAATGGAGCCGCAGAGGGCAGGGACGGGGCCACTGAGGGCAGCAACGGGGCCACGACGGGCAGCGAGGGGCCCGCGAAGGGCGACAGCGGGGACACGAAGCGTATGCATATGGGGCCACGACAGGTGCGAACGAGCGGGGGCCACGAAGGGCATACATATACGGGGCGACGAAGGGCAGCGAGGGGAACACGAAGGGCTGCAACGGGGCCACGAAATGCAGCGAGGAGGCCACGAAAGAGTGCAACGGGTCCGCGAAGGGCAGCGAGGGGGCCACGAAGGGCTGCAACGGGGCCACGAAGGGCAGCAAGGGGGGCCACAAAGGGCTGCACCGGGTCCACGAAGGGCAGCGAGGGGGCCACGAAGGGCTGCAAAGACGCCACGAAGGGCAGCGAGGGGGCCACGAAGGGCAGCGAGTGGTCCACGAAGCGCAGCGAGGGGGCCACGAAGGGCGGCAACGTGTCCACGAAGGGCAGCGAGGGGGCCACGAAGGGCTGCAGCAGGGCTACGAAGGGCAGCGATATCCCGATTCCTGAGCTGTGAGGGAGTCCTAAGCGTAAGCGCGACTCCTGGGTGCCTGAGTGTTGGGAGCCCGGCGCTTGAGTAAATTGTAGGGAATTCCAACTCAAGAGCGCGATTGAGAACATCGCAAGCAAGTCTCCAGCGAGAGCGCGACCCCAGAGCGCCGAGAGAGCGATTCCTGAATCAACTAAGGAAGTCCCAAGCGAGAGCGCGATTCCCGAGTAAAATGCGAGGAAGTCTCAGGCGGGAGCGGTGGTCCTGGCTAAATTGTGAGGCAGTCTCTGGCGGGAGCCGTTGATATTGGAATCCAGGGGCCAAGGGCGCAGTTTGAGCCGACTGGCTTTCACTGATGAAAAAAGTGTGAGCCCCAGGGGAAGCAATTCAATTAAAAAACACAGTGGTCACTGGAAGGGGGGATCAACACTAAGTATTCTTCAGTAACGAGAGCTCAACAATGCATGGCGAGAATTACCCTGTGACGTACCCAACCCTTTCTATACATGTGGCGATTCTACCCAGGACCACTCAATGCTGACTGGCATTCTGAAGGACCCGCAGTGCGCAGAAAGATCACCCAACAATGCTTTCAAAAGAGCGCAACAAGAGGTCCCGTGGTGATCCGCTTATGACGTACCTCCGCTGGGCCTCCCAGGAGCCCCCCGGGGGCGGCGAGGTCCATTGGTGATCCGCGTATGACGTACCTCGGCTGGGCCTCCCAGGAGCCCACGAAAATGGCGACAATTGCGCAACCCCCACGGTACCTCCGCTGGGCCTCCCAAGAGCCCGCGAATGTAGCGACAATTGCGCAGATCGCAGCCGAAGTCCCGTGGTGATCCGCGTATGACGTACCTCCGCTGGGCCTCTCAGGAGCCCACCAAAGTGGCGACAGTTGAGCAGATCGCAAGCCCCCCAGGGGGCGGCGAGGTACCGAGGTGATCCGCGTAGGACCCACCTCCGCTGGGCCTCCCCGGAGCCCACGAAAGTGGCGGCAATTGCGCAGATCGCAAGCCCACCCAGGGGGCGGCGAGGTACCGAGGTGATCCGCGTGGGACGCACCTCAGCTGGGCCTCCCAGGAACCCACGAAAGTGACGGCACTTGCGCAGATCGCAAGCCCCCCAGGGGGCGGCGAGGTACCGAGGTGATCCGCGTGGGACGCACCTCAGCTGGGCCTGCCAAGAGCCCACGAACGTGGCGACGGTTGAGCAGATCGCAAACCCCCAGGGGGCGGCGAGGTACCGAGGTGATCCGCGTGGGACCCACCTCAGCTGGGCGTCCCAGGAGCCCACGAACGTGGCGACAGTTGCGCAGATCGCAAGCCCCCCAGGGGGCGGCGAGGTACCGAGGTGATCCGCGTGGGACCCACCTCCGCCGGGCCTCCCAGGAGCCCACGAAAAGGGTGACAGTTGCGCGATCGCAGCCCTTCAGGGCCCCAGGAGGCGGCGAAGTACCGAGGTGATCCGCGTAGGACCCACCTCCGCTGGGCCTCCCAGGAGCCCACGAAATGGGTGACAGTTGCGCGGACCGCGAGCCCCTAGGGGGCGGCGAGGTACCGAGGTGATCTGCGTATGACGTACCTCCGTTGGGCCTCCCAGGAGCCCACGAAAGTGGCGGCAATTGCGCAGATCGCAGCCCCACAAGGGGCGGCGAGGTACCGAGGTGATCCGCGTGGGACCCACCTCCGCTGGGCCTCCAGGGTCCAACGAAATTGGCGAACGTTGCGCAAATCGTAGCCCCCCAGGGGGCGGCGAGGTGCCGAGGTGATCCGCGTGGGACCCACTTGCGCTGGGCCTGCCAAGAGCCCACGAACGTGGCGACAGTTGCGCAGATCACAACCCCCCAGCAGGCGCCGAGGTACCGAGGTGATCCGCGTGGGACCCACCTCCGCTGGGCCTCTCAGGAGCCCACGAAAGTGGCGACAGTTGTGCAGATCGCCGCAGCCCAACGTCACGAGAGAAGAGGAGAGGGAAACACAGGAAACGGGAGAGAAGGAGGAGGGGAGGCGAGGGGGAGGAAAAGGAAGGAAGGAAGGACGTGGCGACCACACTGCTCTTTTCAAAGCAACTACACAACGCAGGAGGGTTGGAAAGAACAATGATACACACAACGAATCCGGAACGGCGAGGCGCATGGTGGTGGCAAAAAACCTTCATTCACGAGAAATAGAACCGGCGGAGTCAAACGGGTGCACTATGTTGGCATTGATCGAGGGTGCTAGATAAGGAGCAAAGTTGCGGGGAACAATGAACATGTGATAACGCACGGTTAGACGCGATACCGAAACCAAAGACATGCATCAATCAAACACGAAATTTCACAACTATGAGGGGGGGAACGAAAATAGGCAGGGAGAGAAACATACGGATGAATACATCCGCAACCGCGCTCTGCCGAGGGTCGTGTGTTGGGCCCCTCATTGATGCTCCATCAATTCTACGTATTGTGTAACGACTTTCCCCACATCCACCTCCTCCTCCTCCTCCTCCTCCTCCACCTCCTCCTCCTCTCTTCTCATACGGGCGATGCACTGCCCATTGCGCGCGTTCCACCTCCAGTTACGCTCCCCGCGACAGGCAAATCCCACTACACGAGCCCAGCATCTTGGTTACACTTCCCACCTTGGCGAATACAAATCAATGCCGCCTCCCTCATCCTCGCGCGCCCACTCCCCACTCCATCCCGGGGCTATGCCATCCTCCGAAGAAGCCCTGACAGTCTGCGACAGGCATCGGGAAACATTCCTATGTGTGATGGTTTGCGCCTTTTTCACTTCACCAATCTCACCAACGCAATGCCGACTGACCCTCCAAGGACCACACCGGGCGAAACACTGGAACATCGGAGTATTGATTCCTTTTCGTACCCTTCTCACATAACCCAGCCTCGACACAACCCCCATGTCTGGTCAGGGTCGGCGGAAACCACCGAGAAAAAAAACAACAACAACAACAAAAAAAAACCTCTGCAATGACAGTGTTTCCGATACCTGCTGCGGTCTGGCGACCAAATCCCACCAGCCCTCTGGGCGACAGGTCGCCAAACGAAGGTATCTTTCCTTTTCCACGACCCCTTTCCCTTCGGGGGGGGGAGCCCTCCCCCTCCCCTCCCTTTGTTTTTTTTGGGGAGGCGGCCCCATGTGTCAGAGGGTCCTTTTTTCGGCCCCTGAAGGGCCACTTTTTTACACCCGTCACGAGGATCGTGGCCCCTTGGGGGGGCGTGGCCCCTTGGGGGGGCACCTCCCCCCCCCCCCCCCCCATATTTAGGACCCCCTTCCATTGACCGACCGCCTCCAAGATGGCCCCTAAAGGCCCCCCCGAGGCTCCCAAGCTGCCCCCAAGAGGGCCCCAACAGCCCCCCACGAGGCCCCACGAGGCCTCCGAGACGCACCCGAAAAGGCACCCAGGAGGCCCCCGAGCGGCCTCGGGGAGCCCAAGATGACTTCCAAGATGGCTCAAGATAGCCAGAGCTGGCTCAATCAACGTGGGTCACAAGATGCTCCACGATGGCCCCGACGCGCCGTCCAGGCCGGCCCACCTCGCTGTTTGACTATGCGTGCGTTTCTTCCTCTCTCTCCCCGTCAGCCCGCATGGGCATCGTTTCTGGATGGGCTGGCCGGGGTACTTTGTTGGTCGCGACCGCGAGCGGGCACCCGCGTGGCGTCGGAAAGGTCGCGCTACGAGCGGAGGCCCGGAGGTCACAGCGCAACTGTCGCCGGCCAGGCGCGGGGAAGAAGGGGCCACTACACAACGCAGCGGCTGCGCAAGAGCGGCGAAAACGAGGCGGAGCGGGAGAGAGCGACGCAAACCAAGACGAGGAGACCAGAATAACGACGAGCGGAGCAAGAGAGAGAGAAAGAAAGAGAGAAAAACACACGCGGCGCAGGACAGAGGCGAACGGCCGGGGAAGTCCACCATGGCCTCGTTGTGCTTCGACTGCGTGCCACGAGTGGGCAATCGGGTACTGAATACCACGCCAGCCGTCAGACGTTGATAGCCTCGTATGTCAAAACCAGGTGACCGCAATGCCCAGATGCAGCCTGCGACAACGGAGACCGTGTCCGTGGAGGCTCGACCAACGTCCGCAGCGAGGTCCGGGTAGCTGCCCCAACGGCCGTCCTCCAGGGCCGAGGCGGGCCCGCGGGCATGAGGGGAATCTACCGACCCGCGTGTCCCGGGGGGAACACGGAGGGCCCGAGGCGCCAAGCAGAGGGGGGCGGCTGACAGCCACACGAAAGTCTGATATTTTCAGAGGGTGGCGGCTGACAGCCGCTGGAAGGTGGGTAATGCACGTCCAGCATCGCCTGAAACCAGCCAGCGGCCCTGGGGGCGCGGCTAAAAGCCGCGGGTGGTAGGACAAGGGTCGAGACATGCCAAGATCCAGTATCGCCTGAGACATGCCTGAGCCATGCCAAGGCCAAATGGGGGGGGGCAGCTAACAGCCGCGGAAGGATAGGAGACGGGCCCGCCTGGGACTGTCCGAAAAAAAAACAAAAACACAGGTGGGGTGCAGCTAACAACCGCGGAAAGATGGGAAAGGGTGGCGCAAGGACTTGCCGTAGCATGTGTGGGGGGGGTGCGGCTAACAGCCGCGGGCAGCAGGGAAATGGTTTCGCCTGAGACATGCTGAGGCGCAGCCACGGTGCGGCGGACAGCCGCGACAAGGTGGGACGTGGTTTCGCCTGAAGCAAGTCGAGACCCAGCTGGGGTGCGGCCAACAGCCGCGGGAGGTGTGACCTGGATACGCCTGGACATGCAAACGTGCGCTGGGGTGCGACAGACAGCCGCGGAAAACGGTACAAGTCGCGCCTGGCTGGTCAGATGGGGCGTGGCGAACAACCGCGGGGCGGCGCACAGGTGGTGCGCAGCAAACGGCTGAGGAAGGATGGGGACGGGTGACGCCCGGGCTTGCCGCATCATGAGAAGGGGCGCGGCTGACAGCCGCGAGTGGTGGGAGAAAAAACCGCCAGAGACCTGACGAGGCATAGCTGGGGTGCGGCTCGCAGCTGCGGGAAGTTGAGATGGTACCGCCTGGGACACGTCGATGCACAGCTGGGGAGCGGCTCGCAGAAACGGGAGGGTGGAGACAGGTCCCGCCGAAGACTTGTGAATGCACAGCTGGGATGCGGTTGCCGGCCGCGGGATGGTGGAATATAGTGAGGCGTGAGAACTGCGCATGCACGGGTGCTCGGGTGGGATGCATCTGGCAGCCGTGGGATAGTGGGAGTAGGTTCGGCCTGAGACATGAGGAAGCTCTGGTGGGGTGCAACAGACTGCCGCGAGGAAACAGGAAAAGGCAGGACCAATGAGAAGGAAGGAGCCAGCGACGGAGGGACGACCAGGCCGAGGAACAACTGGGTGCGGCTCACAGCCGCGTGAAGGAAGAAGTAGTCAGGATAAGACCGTTGTGCCCGACGCGCAAAGAAGGGCAGGGTACCACAACCCGATCCACCCCAGTGCAACAGACAGCCGCAACGGCGTATAGCGGGGGGTGGGCAGGACAGGCTACCGCAGCCCGCGGGCCTGTCGTAGTCAGGTGCCAGTCCGACCGGAGGCCGCGTCGCGTGAGGCCTACCAGGGCGAGTCGGGGCGCAGTTCGCACTAGCGAGCAATGAGCCGGTCGTGGGGTTGGTGGGGATGCGTTTGCGTCGCAAACGCAGGCGAGAGCGCCAGCGGCGAGTAAGGTCCGAGCGGGCCGCGCAAGAGCCGAATTGCCTAACGCCGACGGGGATGGTGGGGATGAGGGAACCGTCAAGAATTACCCAACAAGTTCTGCGGACTACGGCCTCGACGGGTCCCCCCGCATCCTAAGTGGGGTTCTTGACTTCCACATCCGGGGTGGGGTTCCTACTTTCCCGGAACATCGTCGCCGACTCGTCCACCTCCTCCTCCTCCTCCTCCTCCTCCTCCTCCTCCTCCTCCTCGCGCGTGGCCGATATTATCCTCCTCCTCCTCCTCCTGCTCCTCCTCCTCCTCCTCCTCCTCCTCCTCCTCCTCCTCCTCCTTCCCTGCTCACGCACGCACCCCAACCAACCAATTTCGCGTCCCATCCTCGCTTTACCCTACGATTTCAGCCCCACTTCACGAATCCAGCGGTAGTCAGGCCCAGACCGCGCAAAATCGCGGCACACATCGGACGCACAGTTAGCTTTCAGGGATCATGGGCCGCGCCAAACCGCGGTGAGCATCGGACACATTGATATAGATTTGGGTTCGTGCCGTTGATGCCCTCCTCACGAAACTGGCCCCAGCAGTTCACTACACCGACCTTGCTTACGTGTTGCAGAGGATTTGTGCGTGGATTGCTTTTCACGCAAAACCCCGAAACAGCGAGTGAATTAACCTGACGAAGGACCCAACGATTCACTTGTTCGGTGGTGATCCCTATGAGGCAACGAACCGTGCTAGGGGTGTGCCGAAATGAGTGGCGTGGTACACGATGCGAACGAAAACGATTGATCTGAGCACGTAGGGAAAATGAGCGCGGGTGAATTTGAGCGCGAGCGCGTCTGACTGTGTACGAATTTGCGCGCAAGCGAGTCTACGTGCGTGAATGCGAGTATGACAAAGCACGGTGCCATTGTATATGAATGTCATTCGTTTGAGAATGGCTGCCTCTGAATTCTCGTGACGTTGGGCGTGGCCGCCGAAAGGACCTTCCCCGGGACTCCCCGACAGCATCGCCCGCGCGCCGCGACGCCAATGTCGGCGCGCCCCCCCGCGAGGATCGCGCCCGCTTCCTCCCGTTCTTTTACTCCCTCTTTGCCCGCGCATAAAAGTCCCAGGCTGCGGGCGCAGCGCAGCGCGGAGTCCCCGCGACGCGCGCAGGTCGCCCCGGAGGGGTCCCAGCGACGCGCGCGGGTCGTCCGCTGCGCGGAGCAAGGAGAGCTGGCTGGCTGGCTGATAGCGGGCAAGGTTCTTGCCGCTGGGCAGAGCGACGACGAGCGGACGAGGCGGGGAACTCCGACGGCCTCCGACGGAGGTGTACTGGATGGGGGAGACGCATGCGGACTGCGCCACGGGGACCTTCGGTGGAGCTCCCTATGGGGCCACGCAGCGCTGTACTGGGTGGGGGAGACGCATGCGGACTGCGCCAAGGGGGCCTTCGGTGGAGCTCCCTCTGGGGCCACGAGGCGCTATACTGGGTGAGGGAGACGCATGCGGACTGCGCCACGGGGACCTTCGGTGGAGCCCCATATGGGGCCACGAAACGCTGTACTGGGTGAGGGAGACGCATGCGGACTGCGCCACGGGGGCCTTCGGTGGAGCCCCTATGGGCCCACGCAACGCTGTACTGGGTGGGGGAGACGCATGCGGACTGCGCCACGGGGACCTTCGGTGGAGTTCCTATGGGGCCACGAGGCGCTGTACTGGGTGAGGGAGACGCATGCGGACTGCGCCAAGGGGGCCTTCGGTGGAGTTCCCTCTGGGGCCACGAAACGCTGTACTGGGTGGGAGAAACGCATGCGGACTGCGCCACGGGGACCTTCGGTGGAGCTCCCTATGGGGCCACGAGTCGCTGTACTGGGTGGGGGAGACGCATGCGGACTGCGCCACGGGGACCTTCGGTGGAGCCCCTATGGGGCCACGCAACGCTGTACTGGGTGGGGGAGACGCATGCGGACTGCGCCACGGGGACCTTCGGTGGAGCCCCTATGGGGCCACGAAGCGCTGTACTGGGTGGGGGAGACGCGTGCGGACTGCGCCACGGGGACCTTCGGTGGAGCTCCCTATAGGGCCACGAAACGCTGTACTGGGTGGGGGAGACGCATGCGGACTGCGCCACGGGGACTTTCGGTGGAGCCCCTATGGGACCACGAAGCACTGTACTGGGTGAGGGAGACGCATGCGGACGGCGCCACGGAGACCTCCGGTGGCGCTTCCCATGTGGCCACGAAGCGCTGTACTGAAACGCTGTACTGGGGGGTGATGATGCTGATGTTGATGATGATGATGATGACGACGATGATGACGATGATGATGATAATGATGATAGTGGTGATGAGATGATGAGAGGGGAGGAGGGAGGAGGAGGAAGAGGAGGAGGAGACGCGGGGACCGTCTCTTCAAAACGAGGACCCAACAACACAGGTTGGTTGGGAAAAACGAATTGAATTTCGCGTGGATTTTGTTTAGTCTTCATTCCTGGCCCCAAAAAACGCACGGCATTCACCTCGAAATCCGGAACGAAATTCTCCAGGACACTCCGGGCCCATCCGATCGTTGTCCGAACGAAATCCGCTCTGCGATGTTGGCGCCATGAAACAGTACTGGCTGTCCTTCCGGGGATGCCGCGCCAGACCATGCCAGGCCCGCCTCCTCGTCGTAACCTCGCCACCCCACTGGTCCCAACAATACCGCCTGCCCCTCCGGGAAGAGGCTGCTCCTCGTTACCCCCCAGTGAGCTCGCGAATCAAGTGGAACCCAAATGGAGCATCGTTTAAACGATCCCCATCCCCACCAGCGTGGGCTGGGCCCCACTGGCCGATTTACTCCCTTGGATGGGGATATAGGTTGCTCTCTTCGGGTTCCGAGGAGCACATCCCCAACCGAGGTGGTGAGACGGTGGGGCTCGAGATGTTGATGGGGATGGGGATAGGGATGGGTCAAACGGCACTGACCAACGTGGGGTACCCCAATTGCATAATTCAGAAGCCGCTCAACGAACGCGTCGGAACCAACATGCACCCACCGTCCGTTCCGAGTCCCCTGCGCCTGCGCTCGTGAGCTGTGTCAAGTACTAAAATATGGGTGTGCGTTTCGTGCACCCCGCCCACACCCAAAAAGAGGAGGAGGACCAGTGCAAATACAAGACGCATCAGCGATGTTGCAACACACCCTCCTTCCACAGTCCCAACCCATCAACCCCTACAAGGATGATTTGCCACTGCTGGCAAAACCCCGCCAATCGGCCAATCGTGCCCTCGATTGCAACACGGCGAATCAACTTTCCTGTTGCGTCCTGGCGATCCTTCGCCGTGCCAGAACTCCAATTCCAGAACTTCAAAGTCGCGAATGAACGTGAATGTTGCGCACAGGACATCCCAAACTCCCTCGGAACACCACTCTTGGGACGTCCGCCAGAAGTTCCCGCCGAAAAACATCTAGACGACGAATATGCTCGCGGCGCTGACGCGAGAACGGCCCACGTGGCAAACGAAACGTTCTTCACCCGCGCGGCTCCTACAAACTGTCAAAAAGAACGTGCTCGGCGCTAGAACGAGAACCGCACGTGGAAAAAACACCGGCCCGACATCCATTAAAAACACAAGCCACGATAAACAAAGGAACCGCCCTCCACCCGTGAAGCTAGCGTAAACATGTCGAGCGAACGAACGCGGCGTCTGGGGCGAAAACCACAATTTGGAAACGAACCGCCCTCCAGACGTGAAACTCCTGCAACAATTTCAGAAAAATACACGCGGCGCTGAATCGAGAACGACACATTGAAATCAACCCACGCTCCATCCGTAAAACACCTGCACACCATTTAAGACTAATGTGCGCGGCGATGGGGCGAGAACCGCAATTTGAAAACCACCCGACCTACATACGTGAAGCTCAGCTCGGGCAGGCGTTGAAAGCAAGTGTGCGCAGCGCGAAGGCGAGAACCACAATTTGAAGAGGAACGGACCTCAGTCCGTCGAACTCCTGCGAACCTAACTCCGAAAAAAAGGCGGCGCGAAGGCGAGAGCCACGCTTTGAAAACCGTCCGCCCTCCGTCTGTGAACTCCTGCAGACTTGTAAGACGAATGTGCGAAACGATCATGCGAGAGCCACGAAACCACCCGCCCTCAATTCGTGAAGCTCTTGCACGCATTTAAACGAAACTGCGCGGAGCCGAGGCGAGACCCACATTTTGAAAACAACGGTTTCTCCAGGTGGGCAATCCGCTGTTGCAAAGTGTAAGCATCAGGTCATGGAAGGAGCGAAGGTCTCAAACGACACGCCAAGCCCGCCCTACCGATACGCTTCGGGATGCGACAAGGAGGAATTATGTATCACAGTGAGGGGGCCAACCGGTCATTCAGTGTCCCTGGGTGGTGGCTGAAGTGGGATTCTGCGATGCGGATCAATGTTGTTGTTTGTTTGTTTGCTGTTGTTGTAGTTGGCGTTGGTGTTGTTGTTGTTGATGGTGCTGTTGTTATTGTTGTTGATGTGGTTGTTGGTGTTGTTAGTGTTGGCTTTGTTGTTGTTGTTGTTGTTGCTGTTGGTGTTAAGTGTTATGGTTTTGTTGTTGATGTTGATATTGTTGATTCGCGTCGTCCCCCCCGCGATCCTGCGACCCGCCCCGCGACCCACCCGCGACCCGCCCGCGACCCACCCGCGACCCGCCCCGCGACCCATCCGCGACCCACCTGGCGACCCACCCGCGACCCACCCCGCGACCCACCCGCGACCCACTCCGCGCCCACCCGCGATCCGCCCCGCGACCCGCCCCGCGACCCGCCCCGCGACCCGCCCCGCGACCCGCCCCGCGACCCATCCGCGACCCGCCCGCGACCCACCCGCGACCCACCCTCGATACACCCACAATGCTTTCTCGGCGCCGGCGGCGGGCTCACTGCATCATTTGTCAAAGTGCGGGCCCGGGGCATCGGGAGGCAGGGACTGCGAGGAGCAGGCAGAGCCTGCGACAGAGGACCCAAAGATCCGACGTCGTGATTTTTTTCAAGACGGGGTCCCCGGAAGTCTCGACCCGTTCCCCACGACCGGATTTTCATCCAGAGTCGTTTTGTTGACGGTCCCGAGGCCCGGCGAGGGCCCCTGTGGGCCGACATTTGCGAACAAAAGCCCGTCTTAACTTCTGTCAATACATTGGATCTCTGGGGAGGCTGCTCGGAGTCTGCGGAGGGCCTGGGCGTCGGGGATGGACAGACCCCCCTTGAGCAAAACGTGGTTTCGTGAAAACGACCTCGGGCCCAAACCTGGCGGGCGCAAGCCTGGAAAATGACGGCCGCGCGCCCTCTCGAGAACCGCAAGCGGACACTTCCCTAGTCGACGCGTCAGGGTAGGAGATCTACCCACCTCCGATGGATATCTGGGGAGGCTGCTGGGAGTCTGCGGAGGGCCCGGGCGGCGGCAGGGGGCCAAACGGGGGGGGGGACCACCTCTCTCGGCAGAGTGCTGCCGCGCTGCTCCGGCGGCCCCAGGCCCACGCGAGGGGCCCCCGCGCGGCTCCCGCCGGCAGGCGCGGGGGCGAGACTCGGAGCAGGGACCGACCGTCCCGGCATGCCCGTGGTCCTGCCACGAGGTGCTCTCGGCGCCCAGAAATGTGTTCGAGGGACACAGACGGTGTTCTCAGAAACCATACACGCCCAAGGTGATAAAAAACAGGACAGCCCTGAGAAGATTTCGCGGGAACCACACAAAAGGCTCTCAGGCTATAGGCGAGCCAGGACGCTCCGCCACTGCTCGAAGACGGGAGCGGCGGGCGCCCGGCGCTCAGGCCGAGGCGACGGCGTCGCTGCGGAGGGCCATCTCGGCGGCCCGCAGCCTGGGCGGGGCTGGCGCGCGGCGGGGGGCGCTGCGCGCGGCGGCCGGTGACTCTGCCCGCCCGCGGGCTGCCCGGAAGGCTGGTGGCAGCGCGCTGGGCCTCGCCATCGTTCGGACGTTTTTTTTTTTTTTTTTTTTTTTTTTTGTTGTCCGTTTCGTGCGTGGACCTTCGCCAAATGATCCAGGATGCTCCCCGATGGTCCTCGCCGAAGGAAACATGCACACGTCCGAGCGATGCCAAGGGGAGGGCGAGCGTCTTCTTTACCCGGCATTCCGACACTGGGAGGAAGGGGGGGTGGGGAGAGGGGGGGGGGTTCTGGATCCGGACCTCTGCTTTCAGCGCGCCTGTTTGCCACAGTGGTGCGTTATGATGCGAGGGAGGCCCCACCTGCTCGAAACAGGTGCCAAAGACAGCCAAGATCTACTCTATGGGGGGGGGGAGGCT